>JAQIXX010003788.1:0-18339 GCA_034700605.1 Willowsia nigromaculata | reverse complement strand
ATGTATTCAAATGGAAAATATTTCGGCCGCGAAGCCCCCATATGTCGCTTAGTCTAAAAGTATAGAATGTCATTGGTTTTTTACATGAGGTTTCTTGCAACTTGCAACCGGAGGAGAGATTCTTTAGTCAGTACTACCACTATACACATTTTTTCACTTGGGTTTGGTTAAAAATGCATACTCAAACTATATCTTGACAAAAGAAACGGAATGCAGCAACAACTACTTGTTGATGCTTCTGGGGATGGACTTTGAATGGAATGAGAAGATATACTCACATGCATAATATTATTTACCAGTCAAACTGAAAACTTGTCGTAATAATATTATGTCCATTTATCCAATGCACAAGGCAAAGTACATTGCATGATACAACAGGAATTTATACTTTTCTTGAAGTTTTTTTTTTCAGTTTTAAAACAGCTTACCAAACAGTGTTTGTAAGAATACTATCCTTTACCTTATAAAATTATAGAAGAAGAAAATGCTGCGAGAAGAAGTGAGTTAAACAGCAGCAATAAAAGTAAACCCTGTATACCTGCAGCAGTAGTAGTAACGTCATTGTTGGATCATAGCATAAGCATGCATTTGTCTTTAACATAACAATGCTACATATCTTTCTTCTAACATGCATGCTCCTCATCATTATTGTGATCAGCATTATCGTGAAGGTATACCATAAGAGACAGCTTGCATGAGCTCCTACTGCAAAGGTATTTTACCTCAGGGGGATTTTTCATCCCTTCTTCACACATACAAGGCGAGTCCAGCTAGCCAGACCGTCCAAGAGTAAGTTTGCTACCTAGACCAGCCCGATTTACTTTAAGAAAAAAAATGAAATGCTGTTTTAACAATGCCTCTTACCGTCTTACCAGCTTACGCTAGAGGTTTACCTTTATATAATAAGCAGTAGTATTAAATCTACCCACTCACTTAAAACTTATATAAGATTCGAGAAAAGCAAGAGGGTAAGTTTTTTTCTCAATATACCTTACATTATTTTATACCTGAGCATTTTCTTTGCATGAAGAAGCGACCTTTACTATTATGCACACTGCATTCTTCTTTAAGGTTTCTTGTTAAACTGAACGTTGAATAATATGCTAGTTCTATCGTCTCGGCAGTAAAAGAAGCAGTAGGAATACTGTATTGTAGAAACTGAGAAAAGGATATAGAAGAAAAACCTGCTGTATCGGTTGCATTCTGTCTGCTGCACTTACTCAAGAAACAGCTTGAGAAATATTTTCTTCAGTCCATTTTATTTAACTCCGTCCTACACATTATATTACACTACCTAGCTATCAGGCTGTCCACTGTATTTTTCCAAGCATTATAAAATATAACCTTCCTTTCCCTTGTCAGAGAAGCTTAACATTGTTGTTTGGACTCCATATTATGTACTTATATTATTAGGGCCCATTTGAATTCCAGAGTTAAAGCTTACCTTGATAATGTTCTTTTTTTTCTGGCTCGTGAAGACGAAACACGTACGTAATGATAGGTATGAGTAGCATGAACAGCAATACAATGAAAAACACATTTTTACATGTGCTCTGCTTTTAGATACAACAATGTTGCCGACCAATTTTCAATAATTCTGTTGGGATGCTCAACTTCGTTGGTGCAAGACCTGGCATACTTTTAAAAACAACAATGATATGCTAGTGAAGCATGTAGTAACATTGTACTGGATATGTTTATTCCATAGTTTCTGAAACTCGAACAATCGTAGAGAGAAATCTGCATGATTAAAATATTGTTTTCATGAATCCGATAAAAGAGAAAAAAGCAAGCTGGAGAGGAACAAGTTTATCTGAGCAACAATGCATTGAGTACTATTATGGGTAAGCAATAATAATGAACGAAATAGTACTCAGAATATTAGGTAGGTACATACACAGTCTGGAAGAAAGCAAAAAGGGGATTAAAAGATTATGGAGCTTTGCTACACACAAATTTATCAATTCTTGGTTTTGGCCCGTGTACAAAACTCCCATGAGCATTTACCATGTATAAACTTTGTTTTTAGATTATAAACTACTTCTTACTACAGGTGAAAATCTGTGATTCTTCTTTTTCAAGATACGTACAGGAATACTCTTTTAAAGACGGTTTTTACCAGCATTAATTTTTATTTACAGTAGCGAAAAAGAAAAAGTCTCAATAATGGAGGGGGAAATGTAAACTGGAATATCTATTTAAGTTATTGGTTTCCTTCTTGTAAGGCTAATGATTATAATGATGATCATAGGAATTAGAGATGCGTCGGTATTCAATGAAAATACTTCCATTTATAAATTGTTATGCATCGTCAGATAAAACTATTTGATGTCGTGTGTTGTATTTATGCATGCATTGCATGAGTTGATTTTTAAAGAAACAAGGCAAGGAATGGTAATTGTATCTTGTATCGTTTAAAGATTAGAAGAATATGCAATATCAGAATAATTATACCAAGACATATAGCATTTTACTAGAAAAAATGCTCAAGTGTAGAATGACATCGCATTACAATTTAGATGCCTATTTATATTATGGGGAGAAAAGTAAGAAAAAGTCAAGCCTGAGGTGAATTTGATCATGCTTTATAATGTATTATTATCATCTCATCCTAGCTAGACGACAAGCCAACGTACAACTGTTCATCAAGTAAAATACAAGAGGAGAAGGGAAACAAAGGGAAGTTAAGTTGTCTGTTCGTTTTTGTTCTTACTTTTGAGCGTACAAACATGCTACTTCGCTAACTAATCCGATTATGTTTTGGAGCGGTCGGAGTGATAATACCACTTGGTCGGTTACTGTGTGCTCGCCTGTTTTGCTTTTGCCATTTTGTTACCAGTTACCACCATCACTACTTGAACTGCTACTGTTGATCTTCCATTGTTTGTAGTAGTAGTATTACAGCTCATCATCATTATTATCGTCAACATGATCATATCATGCTCTTCTTTTTCATCATCTTTTTTTGCTTGTTCTGTGCTTCTTGTAATGTAATATATTTCTTCTCCGCTTTGACTTGTGTCTCTTAATTACGTGCGCATATTATGAGGCGGCTCTTCTACTCAAGACATGCTCTTGAAAATTATTTTTTTCTCGAGGCACAGTTGTCGTCGTCATTCTTTTTATGATTAACTGAAAACACTTCACTTCTCTCTCCAACTCACATATATTCTCTTTGATGATGATAAAATATGTATTAATAATAATACAATGTGTGTATATAATTTACACTAAATGGATACTTTAATTAACCAAAAAATAATAAACACTGTTGTAGGACGCGGCGATTCGTTATGCTCTTTTAATAATGTATCAGGTCTAGCCTTCTTTGAACTAAAGTGAGAAAAGAATCTAGCTTGTTTCATTTTTTGCATATTTGCATTTTGTGTGCAAGTCAAGTTTCACAAGTATTTTATGCAGAGTTGTCTCTTATTTCTCCCAGCAGCGCTAATAATTATTATATATTTTTTGTTTGTTACAAATCAAACACATTTTGTTTCTGTTCGCACAGCGCACAGTCAGCATAACCTGTAGTATAAGAAGCAGCGGCGATAAAAGAGGTTGTAGTACAAGTAGCGGAGCTATAAATCAATGAGAAGCTGACATCCACAAAAACCTTGTTTTCACTTGGCTTGACTTGTGTATTTATTAAGATTTTTTCGCAGAAAATTTTGGAGAAAAAAACTAGTGGCAAAAGAAAGATAAAAAGAGACGGAACACTGAGATGTGAATTAAACTACGGAAAAATACTTCATCACAAGCAGTTCCGAGTGAGGGTACTTTAATTTGGTCAAAGAGCTTCAAGTCCTTCCGATTGATAAGGAATATATGTGCTGCCTCTTTTTCATACCCCAAGAAATAGGAGGCTTTCAAAGTTTTTTTTTAAATTCCATATTGGTCCAAAGCTTAAATGCCTAATTTGTATGTTTTATTATTTTTGTCTGGGAACGTGAAAATTGATACGTGAGAAAATCTTTAAAAACTCAACTGCATTAGTATACTTACAGTGAGTTTACTATCTTCTTCCTGGGATTTACCCCGCCTTTAAAATATATATAAGCACTTATGTATAAAAAAGGAGTCAATTACATAGTTTGTAATGCCCACGCGGTAAAAGTGGGTGACTGGCTGTCAGTTTTCATCAGAAACTCTGTTCATTACACTTTTATCTTTCTGTCTTCTCTGCTTCAGTCCTGCCAGAAAACACTGCAAATATGCAATCATAGTTATAATTTCTTCTCGAAAGCTGTTATTTCCTCTCTCATAAATAACTTTCATTCTAAACTAAAACTGTGTACAAGAAATGTCTACATCTTTTCCCAAAACTTATCCGAACACGTTAAACACGTATATGAATTGTGATTTCTATTATTATTATTTTGGAAAGCAAAGCATTTCATTAGAAGGTCCAACTAAACCCATTTTGATATTTGGCCAACACGTAAATATATACACCACACCGTCTTTCCTTTGTAATGAAACGTGTGTATTAAATAAAAACAAAAATTATACGGCTATTACACTGCGGTGTGTGGTACCTGCCTATTATCATTGGGACGAGGTATCATCATAATGATTTTTTCCATTAAGAATTTATTCATTCAAAACTCATCGTGTAAATGCATACCTATATATTATACAAAGAATTATATGGTTCAGCGATGTTACATCCAGTTTAAGAAAAGAAACAATCTACAAGTAAATCTTTGCATACCGTATTTGCTTTATTAAACGCATGGTGTGTAAATCAGCGATATTTTCAAATGTGTATAATAGTGCATAGGAAAATACTTACAATGAGACGTTTACAAGAGTTTAGTTTAATAGAGAAAATACGGTAAGTAGGCAAAATAAAAAAATTCTGTGCAGTTCATTTGCTGTTGTATTTTATCAATTCTAAATTTTGGCTAAATGTGACTAGTAATTTGAATGAAAATGACCAGGTATAAGTACTGCGAGTGAACACTTTAGTTTATACCACACACATGTCATATTCATAAAAGTGGTTACTCATTTTGGTGATTTCATTTCAACAATTTAAACTGCTTAATGCAACTTGACGTCTAGTGCGCTACGCATAATGCACAGATAATAATAATGCTGATGATGAGATGGCATGTGGCTTGATCCTACACAATGCAAAAAATTTTAAATCATTTTCAATTTTAACTTTTTAAACGGCTTTCTTTTTCGGTACTGATGGTGGGGAGGTGGGTGCAAACGTGCATGTCCGTGGATGTTGACGTTGCAAACAAGCTGTATGTCAGTATTTCAACAAAGTAGGATTGTTGATTTGCTCATGCTTTTCCTGTAGTGCTCTGCTAGAAATGCTTCAACAAGCAGGGCATCACTCGTTCATTGCCTTATCGTAATATCATCAGCTTCTTATCAGTTTCTAAACTCTTTTAGATTAGTTTATTGTGTATTTTATTACCTTTTATCGGCCTTGCCCATATTATGGTACTGCCATAATCCAATAAAATAACTAGATTTTTTTTTGCAAGCGGCAATAACAGCCATATAAAAGTATGCTACAACGAAGCATACAGTACAACATTATCTAAACTTGCAGCCCTTCTTTTCCCCCATCATATCGCCATTATCATCAGGTATTTTATTCACTACCGGCGTCATTAGAACAATTGAAATAATTCACATTCCATAAGATAATGGCTGCACTACTGCACTACTCCTGAAAATGCTCACGTTTGTTTTTCACTCTTTTAAATAGCCATGTCATTTTGATTGCTACCTTCTCATTTTTCTTTCTTGAATGAATCGCTTGTCGTGAGTGGTTTTTTTTTTGATGATGATACACCTTGTTTGGATCTTGACAGCACTCATCATTGATTAAAAACATTATTATGGCAGATTACCATTTTCTATATTCTCAATTTATCGCGTAGATCATCTCTGTGCAATAAATTTGACATTTGTCTAAGTATAGTATAATGTATATTCAAATGAAACCCAATAATAATGTACTTTAAGTCACAAACCTCGCACCATTCAATTTCTAATGTGTTTATATTTTATTTAAAAATGAATCAACTAAACAGTTTTTTTCCTTCAGAAAAAGCCAATCCCTCAATGCAGTCAGCGCCTCTCTTGTCCTGTGTCGCTGTTCTTCACACACTCTTCAGCTAAATGCAACTTTGTTGTTTTCTCTGCCTGAATGACAATGACAATGGTCATCCTACTCATCATTGTTTTTATCCAACTTTATTAGCTTTGTTGGTACACTTTTTTATGTCTCTGAAGGTACAAATTTTTCCTCTTTGTCATGTCTTTTTATGATTATTGTTTGACATGAGTAGTGTATGTATGTTTTACGGCGGTGTGCGCGCTGTTTCTTGTCTGATGATGTTACTCACGAGAAAAAAAATATCTAAAGTTTTTGTTTAGTTTCCTACATGTTGGTATGTGAGTTGCCGAGTTGACTACAGCAGCAGTTTTTCATTGGTAAACGCAACACACTCATCCAACGCTCCTTTTGTTATTACAATTTTCTTGTTGGTGCTTAGAGTACCACTGGTTTGGTTACATTTCCCAATGAATTGATTATGCGTACGGTTAGTTTCACTGGCTTTCAGACTTCAGTAATTCAATCTTTAGGTGCCCCTTGCTGATCCGAGAAAACATGAACATGTAGTTTTGAATTGAGAATGTTTCTTTATTGCAATGATAACACAATAATTGATATAAACTTCTAGCATGAAGTCATGAGGAAGACTGTGGATGTGCTCTTAATAATTCACTAAAAATCTCTAAGCCAGCAACCGTTTTTGTTTTCTGGTAAAAACAGATAAGTACATAATTATAACCAGTGCTGTAGCAAAGCTGTTTAAGGTACCAATTACCACTTGGATTTTTAGCCGGTATATTTAGTAATACTGCGCAAACATTATATTTCTCTCTCCAATGATGATGATCGTTTGTTAAATAAAATATGGCATTTTTAGAGCTCATTTCATCTTACTTCACCCTTTTGAAGTATTGCTCATATCACAACATGGGATGAAGAAACCCCTTTGAAGTCGATGCTACAGGAAGATTACGACAAAGTATTCTTTATTCTCCAGCTTTCCGTAATCATCTTTGTTGGCTATACGTCCTTCTCATGGTCGTCGTGAGAAGGAACTCAAACGAAGTGTATTCTTACTTAGTCGTTAGGTAGACTCGTACGTATATGGCGTACAGATCCAATTTTATCATGGACATTGTTAAATGACCAGCAAATGAGTGTTATTACTGTTGCCCTTCCTTGTTGCATGGATTTTCATTTCTTCATCGGTAAAAAGCAATGGTACCATCCATTCGAAGAACCTGACTGGTCAGTAAAGCTGTGAGTTTTTAGGTACGTTATTGAAATGGCCAAAAAATCGACTTAACTTTCTTTAATGGCTTGCAATGCAATACTACTCCCGCTGCTGCTTCTGCCGTTTATCTTTTTTATATTCCAATACTCGAGCGCTCCTGATGAGTTTTCTTGAGCTTGTATGGTTACAAAAGTAGTTAGAACTGCGTAGTGAGGATGATGATCCTCATCATAATTACATCATACACCCAAAAATGTACACTAGAGAAGATGATTCGTATATATAGCAAACCATGGAAGAGCACACACACACAGGGCATTGATTTTTTACCTGACTGAACAGATCTGAATCACCTTTTGTGAAGGCCACATGCGTGGATCAATATTACACGTTTGCTCATTTTGGTTGTGTATTTTGTTTTTCGGCTACTATTTCGGTTAGAGTTAAATACAAAAAGGGTGAAGATGATAATATGATGCTGATGATGAAGGAAGGAAGGAGGTAAAAGCTAATTTAGGGTCAGAACAGCTTCTATCTATTTACGTTGGCTTTTGCCTCGCATTCAAAGCTGCTATAGGTTTGTATAATTGGCCTGTTAAATTGACTCCTTTTGTTACTTTTTCCGAAATAGAGCGAGGACCGATAGCAATAATAAATGAGCATCTAGCAGCAGCACCAGCAGCTTCCTTAAAGTCAATTTATTTTGATTTGGGTTTTATATTATTACGCTTTATGACTTCCTAAAGCGGAGGCTTACTATCTTCAGTTTAGAGAGAGCAGACAATCATAACCCACCACCACAGGAGGAAGTGATGAAATGTGAGGATGCACCCCATTAGCAAGAAAACACTATTCATAAGATGAAAAGAAAAGAGATTCACATTCATTTTACTCGTTTTTGTTCAAATAGGGATTCAGCTAAATAGCGGTTTTCACTTGTAATGTGAACATTACTTTGCTCACTACATACATGTTCAATCGCTGTTTTTGTCATACACAATATATTATTCAGCACGATCAGCGCCATAATCGCGACAGGAAGGTACAGACGTCTTTAAAAATTCCTTTTAGCTGATAAATACTTGCTTGTTGATGCCCTTAAATAGATAGTTGAGTTTTGCAATGAAACTATGCAGTTTCTTCTTGCTAGTTAAGCATCCTTGTTCTTGTTACTATAATCGTTACTGTTGTCGCTTAACAAGAGGAATTTTTAGCGGGCGAACATTGTGTTTTATGACAAATGAGCCTCCCCGCAGTATAAACGTAGACATGTATTTCCTTTTATCATTGGATATATATTTCACAGAAAAAATGATAATGGTTTTATCTTTAGGATACAAACTGCATTTATGTGAGACGATGCTGTAGATAGATGTACTGAGGACGACAAAACGAATAAAAAAGTTCATTATCATGATGAGGATTAATACTGCTGATAGTAATGAGATTTATACACATTTACCCAACCTTTTACCTATGTTTTCCACTTTTACTTAAAATAGCAATTTTCTAATTGATTGGGTTGGTTAGAAGCTACGCATTTAAAATGTACTTTTAGTCTTGCAGTAAAGCAAGCGTTCTACCACCAGGAGGAAGAAAAATTTGTAGAAAATGAGCAGGTTTTAATGAGCAGCACTCACTTTGCGTTAATAAACTAGAAGAGCTAGGAATAGATAAAACAATAAGATAAATGGAAAACAAGACGACGTGAAAGGTAGATTGAGGTAGAAACAGGCAGGTAAAGAGCAGCGATATGCGAGCATGACTGCAATACTAAAATAAGTTGTTCGTGTGCATAAAAAAGATTTATTACTTTATTTAAGTACACTGGTAGAAAACCAGCAATTTTAACATGAGTTTTGAGCTAATTGAAAATTAAATGCTGCTTTTGAAGCATAATCCCCTGTCTACCACCACAGCTAGGAAATTATTTAATAATGCAATATAATATGCATCAATGCAATTTTTTGTAGTGAAACTTTACAAGAAGCAGAGTGAACCCATGGTCAGTGAATATGAAAACTATTCAGGTGGAAGACCGGATGGCTCTAGTGAGTCAATGCGTCTAGTTCTAGTTTTCTGCATAATCGTATTAAGCATATCTGTACTAGAAGTATCTCAAAGTAAAATTTCAAGCATGAGCATTAATCTAATTCTCGAATTCACACGTCACCCAACTTGGTGAGAGTGAGACTAGTGTACATAACACTATACTTACCGCTGTATCTGGATTCACTTCCTTCTAAATGTCATGTTGGGCTTGCAACTAAAAATAAGCATGTTGTGTTCTGCAAAATGTGTCCGAATCGACGTAAATGTATCATGTATGTGAGAATAACCATAAATTAAGATGAAAGTATGCAAGTGGGCAACGTTAGACGTTTAGGCGCAGTGTCAGTCTAAGTGAAGTGAGCGTTTCTGAAGAACGGGTAATTTTATTGCTGCATTATTATTTCATGCATGTCCGGACTGTGTGACAGTGCAGCGTCATAAAATTTCACATAACTTTAACAAATGTCTCTGCTCATCTTGTTGGGATGAAAGTATGAAAGGTAGCAACAGTCTCCCGAGTACTCAGCAGATTTTACTGTAAAAGTGGCTGGTTAAAATGCGAAAAAACACGAAGGTGATATAATATTGGTTGCTTAAACGCAAACATGGCTTGTGGCAGATTCTAAAAGTAATTGAAGAAAATAAATGCAAAATTGCAATACATCTCTTCCTACTTGAGATGCAATGAGAATGAGAAGACTAAAAATGCTATCCTGGATCACTCGGAAATTCTTGAGCTTGATTGTTCCTGACCATAAATTTAAAATAATTAATTACGTTTCTTAGCATATTCGGTTTACAGCAAAGCTTCGGGTAGACAATCATACCAATCATAATCTGCTCAAGATTTTTTCCTGAGTTTTGTCCTTTCCAGCACAGCAGGATGTTTAGCGACATTTTTATGTTTGTTGACTACAATATTGGTTGCCGTTACCGTTGCGTCATGAAGTTTTGTGCAGACATGAAAATGACAGACGAGAGGACAGTAGGAAACTGGAGACGTGAATAAAGTTGAAAGATATTTTCCATTGCGACTGATTATATCTTAGATAAGGAAATCCTTTCACAGCTGTCGGTCTACTTTTTTATATTACATGAGAATTTTTTGCTTACTTTCGTCAGCGTGATCAACAAAAGAGTACTACTTTTTTATCCGATTTGACACAACTAGGAAAATCATATACTAACATGATTTTCTACTTGCCACCTAATCATCCTTATTATTGGTTCCTTTCTTTGCTGGTGGTGACTTTTTTATACGAAGACCTTTTGGGAAGGAGAAAGAAAGTCAAGTATCAGCGGGAGACTATCTTATTTAAGGTTTTACCCGGCCCATACTTCAAGTTAACCTGTAGACGACAGGAGAGTGCACAAAAGGGGTTTGGAGACAATCAGGTCATAAAGTAATCATCCAATTTTTTACTGAGGAAGCATTGGCTATACACATTGTACATCCTCGTCATTCACGGGGGCAGAAATTCCAAAAGAATGCAGGATACTTGGCTGTTTAAATGCATGCAACAGTTTTAAACCACTTGCACTCACACACGACGATCAAATCCTGAATATACGAGGAACCAAATAATTTGACATATTTCGTTGGATCCCGCTGCTTTCTTCGTTTTTATAAAAAGCAACAGTGAGACATTTTTTCAGGAATGGACCACACCAAGCACAGCGCATTATGCGATAGTGGTTATGAATTAGGATTATAATGGAAAATCTGGAAAAGCGGCCAACTTAACAGGGCATCATTGTCAAAAGCAGAAATCAGAATAGAATTTTGTGAAATGCTTTACTTCTCTAAACTATTCTCGGTTCTTTCACAGTCGGCGCTTGTCATAAGAAAGAAATCAAGGGGAAATTTAAGCATCCATGTTAATTGTGTGACGTTGATATGGTCACTTTATTACGGATGGACGGATGAGGAATAAAACTCAAAAGAAGCACATAGGCAAGTAAAACTGACAGGAAAACGGAATAATATGTCACGTCTTAGAGAATGGAGCAGTATTGAAAGGAAAAAAATACCGACAGGGATTGAGGAAACCCTGTGGATCCTTATATTATTTTCATCTACACAATAATTGTAATATGCAAACCATGAAAATTTTTTTCAGTTGCTTACGTACACGATCGTAAGGGTCACCTCACCACCGTACCACAGCAGCACCACCTCACCTACACACGCTTTGCTTTGCCAACAGCCACTTCAGGAGGACTTTTGTGTTTAATGGAAACACTTTTACGACACGTCTCTCAAGCAAATAATTTTTATATTTTCATGAAGCTACAAACTTATTACCATTACTCCTTTATGGAATAATACCTTTTAAAAATACGCGCATATCTGAGAGTTTTGTGATGTGACGATACTTGGTTTAAATAAACGCACAAGCCAGGTGCTCTGCTACTTTGCCGAGCCTGGCATGCCTTTTAAACATGAAATTCCAAAACGTTCAAAATCTGTCCATCTATCTTTCTTGAGAGAGGGCCTTAAGATACTTGAACATATTTTTTCTCACAGCATGAGCCACCTTTCCTGTCATTAAAAAGGACGGCTACAAAGCTTCAGGATTCAGAATATACAATGATGATGTGTGAAGGAATAAGGACGGATACCGACGATGGGAAGAAGGAAGAAAAGGGAATATAGTTCATCATTTCGCTCACAACAATGAACAATTCGTCTATCCATCCATATTATGATAATAGGAATAATAACATAATACATTTTATTAATGCATATTACAGGTAAGATCCCCATTCCAAACAAACCTCTCGACCAGGCGATTCCATAAAAAGATTCAGCTGTGGTTAGGGATAGTAAAACGGTTTATTGTTATTATCATATTAGAAGTTTCCCATTTACAAATATTAAAGTCGTACATGTGATGAGGATGTCCACATTTCCCATCATTATATTGTGTCCTGCCATGTAAAAATGTTGTAACAGAGGAACGTGAAGGGCTCACTCACACGCACAGCCCATGTCATCATCATATTAAAGGCCCAGAGCAGAAAAAAACATGATATGATATGTAAAAATGTTATTGTGCCAGACAAGCAGCCGTGTGAAGCCCTTTTGTTGAATGTCTGACTGTATCCATTTGATTTGAATGTGAGTTTGATGATTATGGCGATGACTGGTATAAGAGCATCATCATCAGGCTTAATATTTATCCCTTCAAGGAATTGTATGGAAGTGAGGAATGTTGGTTGAATACCGTATTTCCTTCTCGGACAAAAAATCTTATCACCCTAAGCAAAAGAAAAGGGACCTTTAAGACCTTTAACCAAAACACCTTGTTAGAGGAAAAAGGTATGGTTTCGGTCAATGTATGTTCCAGTGAAATGATGAGAAAGGAAAGTGTAGTAATCTGAAAAATGTGCCCTGAAAAATTTAGAGGAAATGTTTTGGAATGTATGTACTTCCTCAAGTGTGGCAAGAGAAAAAAAATCCTTTTAAAAATTCCTCAGCAATCCCAACACAATGATTATGACCCATTCATAGAAATTACTTGCAAGTACAAATGGTATAGTAATCAATACCATTATTGTTGCTCAGTGTGAAAAGATAATATGTGTAATGAAGGTAAATAAATGAATTGGTTGGTAAATCGGAATGTGCGACCTGAGGTTTCAAAAAATAATGTATACATACCTCGTTTGAAATAAAGTTTTCTGCTACGATTCCACAATTCCAGGATTAAGTTTGTATGATTTTATTCGATACATCATGCATTCATGGGGAAAGTCATGTGAACACAAATCTTTCATTTTTCACCATTTGAAGCAAATGAGGGATATGTGGGTTAAGGGTTATCGAACAAAAACTCCAAACTATTGGTGCATGGTGGGAAGGTCTAAACATAATTGCTCCACATTTATGGTTCACATTTAAATTACACAAAAGAAAGGTATGTTTATCAAATTTTCCCAATGACAATGCATGCATGCATAGTTTGTTCGCATTAAACTCCCATTTGAACAACTTGCTCTCCTTACTTTTCATCTTAATTGTCTTTCTGGCTCACTCATTTTTACCTTGTCTTTCCTTGCTCTTCTTTCTATCGTCTCATTTCTCATTTAATGGGTTCATTATCACCACATGAATGAGCAACAATTGAGTCAATTTAGATTAGCAAAGAAATAAAACGTGTGATGTGATGAGGATCATGTTGACGGTGCTGGTATTACTACAACTTGTACTACCAGCAAAAGGGGTAATCAAACAAGCATTTATAATGGCATTTAATACGATTCGGCTATGACCAAAAAGCAAAAATTCCCAGTTATACAATAAGGCCAGGTACGTAAGCTCAGAATCAGAACATCATGTGCGTATATATTTTATTCTATTATGCATATAATAACCATAAGACAAAAAGGAGGTGAAGAGAGAATTGAATCTTCTCTAAACTGAAAAATAATCATAAAAACATGACATGTGTATGATATGATAACACATTTTATATTGCTTGCATGACTGGTCATCAAGATGCTGTTGCTCACCATCATCTTCGTCATCATCATCATCTTGTCTCCTACCTACCTTTTTAGTTAGACGTGCACACAAATGCATAAATATCATGTATATAATCGTATCAAAATATACAAGTTGTTTATTTGAAATCCAGTCTCTTTAGTCATAAGAAAGATGAAAAAAGTGGTGTAAATATTTTATGCATGTTATAACATAACTACACACACATATCGCATTTTGTTTCACTATTTTATCTTCTAGAATCACCGGTTTTTTTCTCTTGACTTGACTATTTATTTATTATTGACGACCGCGACCAAAAAGAAAAACGACATAGCCAATCGTTGCGCTCTGCTCTCTGCTAGCTGGACAACACTTTAAATCGGAGACGCCAATATACAACGCATGCAGAGGAATGACTGGTGTGGTTTTTGGTGCTGAGAGGCAATATTAAAACATTGTTATCATTTTAAAAGCAGTTAAAGGATTTTTATTTGCATGATTGAGGTGATGTGTCGGGTCGTATACATGTAAATATGAAAGTGTAATGGCATCACGGATCATCATGAGAGAAATATGATTACATGAATAATATTAGAAGGCAAAAACTGAAGCAAACCATGAGAAAAAAAAGTTTTGTTCGTATGTAAGAAAATTTTTAAATGTGCGACAGAAGAAGGGGTGGGATGCGCTGCAAAAAATTGGAGAAAATAATACGAAACCACGGAGATATGCTTACGCTAGGCAGCAAAAAAACGTGCAAGAATAATTCAAACATGAAAATTCTTCCCAAATATACGCATGCACAAAAATATCCTAGCGAGGAGTCAAAGAAATGTAAGCAAAATGCATAAGAACATGATCTTCAGCCCCGGTTCCACGAGATAAGGGGGATGAGTTGAGATGTTATTGATGCAAAATGGGTATGTAATAATCGTAAATAAACTTATTGAAAGAAATGATACGATCAGCCTGTAGATATGGCATCATTGGGGAAGAAAGGAAGGAAGGTGTGTATTGGTTCGTAAATATTAGCAGTCAGAGCGGAATGAAACATTCAGCATAAATGAAATGAGCAACAAAGGAGAAAAATCTTTAAAAGAGCATTTCACACGAATTGAAGAAGTCGAGAATGACGACTGATGACTGGTGGAATGGATCGAAACATCACTATTAGCAAACTTTGTCTTTATTTTGCTTTGCAGTGGAAATCGCTGACTCACACTCTTATTGTTTCCTTGTTTTCTTTATCTATTGAAACAATCTCTGTCTTGTATCCTGGACTTTTTGTTATGAATGCGTATAAGTATTTCGTTTTATTTTTTGCACCCTGGTATGGCTGTCTACTGTCTCCTCCTAAAGAAACTTTATGAGACGGCACTGATCCTTTCTCTGACCATGCCTACCTCCTGTCTTGTTTTACATTAGCCAATATCCATAAAGATTACTACCAAAGTTACCAAACATACCAATAATGATTATTGTTATTACCCATGAGACAGTACCTGTACATGCGTACACACAGATTCAACGGTTGGTGGGGTAAATAGATGGGCGCAATTAATTTATTGCATACTTGAAAGCAATTTTTTCTTCTTCTAGATTAAAAAATCAAGTAAGAAGCATGGTAAACTTGTTGTTAGGGCTTGCGTGTGGACTCAAACAGAATAGTACTTACAATGTTAATATATTGATAGCATTTAAGTTGCTGCTTCCAAGAAAAAATAAATGTTTTCAGCATTGACAGTATCTTTTTCTTCCATAAATAATCATCTTTCACGATTTTTCAAATCAAGTTCTCTCTTCTGCATGCGTTCCAAACTATAAATGCACGTCCATGTGTCATGCATGTAATCTCTTACTTTACACATTTGCAACTCGGTGCAGTTGTAGGCTGTAGGTCCTTCGAAAAGCAATTACTATCAACATTGTGAAAACTAATATTCTAAATTGGCAATTTGGAAGGCAATTTAAAATAGCAAGTCACAGAATCGAAAATGTTAGAACACTTTACGAAAATCTATCGTGAGACTGACAAAAGAAATATAAACTTCCCCCAGTAATCTCTCTGAAAAGGTCAGACGCTAGGCTCTCTGAACAGAGAAAATGAGTGACAGTCGATAAATTTAATTTTGCAGATAAGTTAGACGAAGCAATAATTGCAAGATGTTTGTAGGTATTTTGGCACTGCAGAAAATCAACTCAACATGCGTGAACTATGAAACAAGTAGGAATAAAATGATATCTTCAGAAACTTTCGGCAGAGTAAAACATAACTATCAAAATATCACACTAATGGCATTTTGTAAATAGCTGTAATGAAGGAAGTAACGTAAATCATATCACGATTAGATGCGGCTGTATGGCTGTCGTGAATAATAGAGTGTGTGCGCCGTGTGCGGTTGCAAAAATTATAAGTTAAAACATTCACTACCCTTCTAGAGTATTTTTGGATCACACATATAGCGTTGCCAAAATGCTAAAGTTTGTAAAAGTAGCAGCTCGAATGCATACGTGAACCTAAAGGATGTTGAAGCATTATTGTTCAGAAAAGTCTTGAGATTTTTACTGCCCGAGTGCGTGCATTTCATTCATACATTATTATTATGTATGTTTGCCAGAAAAGGAGAAGAGATGTCTTTTTGTGGTGGATAGAAACATTTATTATCATCACGACTGCGACTCACTGCTGCACTGTTGGTGTGCAAGAATATTGGACATATGCTCAGAGGTGTCTATAAAAATGAACCATAATAAAATATCAGAATACTGAATATTAATAATACTGAAATAAGTAGTACATTTTCAATTTGGGGATATGCAGCTCATTAAAATTCATATTGCGATGGGTTGTGACGAATCATTGAAAAATTATTATGGCTGTTTTTGTAGTCGGATGGAGATTCACATCTCAACAAAAGTGTACTTGCTTTTACTACTACTGCTTGACTGACTGACATCATCAAATCTAGAAACTTTGCCATCATTATGATCACTAGCACCACCAATTTGATTAGCGACGTCAGTTAAGCATGCTAGTTATAATGCTTCAAAAATATTCATTAAGTTTTGCCATTATACCAAAATTTAGTCCAAGTCTCTACAAACACTCTCACTCACGATTAGTTGCAAAGATTTGAGTGACCAGTCAGATGAAATAAATTCATGACTTGACTTGACGCAGTTTCGTTGGATCTGATAATATGACGGTGGAATTGGAAAGAGGTGAAGGCTGCTTGTTTAGCTCATCATCAACCGTGTCCGCGAAGGAAGTACATGTAGTGCATACAAAAATCAAAACGTATTTTATGAAATTCACAGATATTTTAAAAATATAACTTATTTATATTCCTATCAAGCAGCAGCACCCTCCATGTGCACATAGGTATAGGATCAGCACTTTTGTTGTTAGTTCATAGAAAAAAAGTAATTTATCCTTAATGGAAAGCTGCATAATATATTTTTGAAAGTGACAGTCACACCCTCTCATAAACATTTTAGAGAACTCTCCTAAAATGGATATTTCAATTTTTACTTTTTGACGATGATGATCATTCTGCCAATGAGCCCGATAGTATGGTAAAACTGGTGATGAAATGTATTCATGCTGATGATGATGCTGTGATGCAGCATATCATAAAGTTATGGAAATATGCTTCTGCTGATATGTGCATGTCATGATTGAAGGAGAAAGGGAGGAACGCGAATGGGCAAGAGGTGGTTAGGATGAATTTTAAAATAGATATTTATTCACTTTACTCGATTGTGGTTTGCAATGATCGAAGTGTTACAAGTACAAATAATCCATATAAAACTTTTGAACTTTATAGTTTTCACTGATGATCGATGCAAACAGCTCTAGCAACTCTACTTTAGAATTCGGCAGACGTATTTTAACATTCGCTTAATATCTCTTGTTGGAAATTCATAAGTTATGGGTTACTGCACGTTGCGATTTCCGGGGACAAATTTCACTTTGTGTCAAGGAGGCAATAATAATAGTGAATGCAAGATGAAATGGATGAAGAGAGATATGAAAAGATTAATTAGTTCATTATTGATCACAGGTGTGATTCAAGCTCTCATAACAGCAAAAAGAAAGTTGAGCAGTGATTCATTCTCTTGGAAAGTTTATGGAAACTCAAAATGTTCCCACCGAGCGCGAACTACGTTGCATTTGCATTGGTAATCTTTATACCTGTAGTTGTAAAAGCAGCCAACATCACAAGTTACAGGAGAACTCGTGATTTTAGACAATTCCGCGAGTCTCCTTCTGTTGTGCAAAACTACCGTCGGGAGTATCACCCTTCAAAAACTGGAAGTGCATCTCCTCGAGCAGAACCAATATATTATTACGATTCTCCGCATGGTTCATCTGGGTCTTCGGCATCTAATTCCGATGACGGGTATAAACCTGGTCCTCCACCTGAGTCAATTTATCAAGGTTATTTTCCTGGACATCCTCCCTTTTCATCATCATTT
>JAQIXX010003787.1:0-18340 GCA_034700605.1 Willowsia nigromaculata | reverse complement strand
CTGGAGGAGCCTGGAGGGACCACTCCTCCAACTTGGCTCTTGTTCAGGTTGAATTGTGTGGGTGGATCCAAGTTTTCTTCTTCATCCTCCTCCTCCACAAGCATCGGGAGTGCGTCATCATTGATTTCTGTGGAGCTTTGGGCAACAAAGGAGCCTTCTGTCGTGCTGTTAAAGAATTTCAGTTGGAGGGGCTTTAAGAGGGACAAGATGGAATCTTGGAATGATGATAGGCCATGTGATATCTTGTCAAAGGTGTCTGTCTCGTGGGAACCTGGTAAGCTTGTGTCATTGTTGTCTAGTGGAAGGAGGGCGTCCTCCTCCACAAAAGGAATAAATTCCAGTTTCCCCTCAGTCGTTGATGAGGATGGTACATCTTCGGGGATAGTGGTAGTCGATGATAAGGTGTTATCTTCGGTTGATACGGAGGAAGATGGAGGAACAGCAGATGAGGTTGACTCCACAATTTTTTCTGTCGTTTCTACAGAATCCATGAGTGGAGTGGTAATCAATTCGTCGTTGCCCAAATGGCGAGGTCCGACTGTCGTCTCTCGGAGGAACTCCTGGTCGGGTATGAAATTATCCTCAGTCACCTCCCCATCCTCCGTTCCAATGACCAACGCTGCTGATTCCGTATCCGGACGGAATGTTGACTCCTCCGGAATTATATCTGCAAAAATTCAACATTCCGTAAACCACATGCACATGAAAATTGACAATTTCAATTGGTGAATTAAAAACCTTCGATAAATTCAGTGGTCGCCCCGGCTCCTCCTCCCAAATTATCCACAATCGCATTCGACATGGTTGTCTCCTCAAACATTGGGTATCCATAGTACTCCTCCCTCTCGTCATCCTCCTCCGTTGAATGCATCCTCTGCTGCTTATCATTCACCCTCCCCCTATTCAACTCATCCCCATCTTTACTCCTCCTCTCCTCCCTGCTCCCCAAATCTGAACGATTCTTAAAACCTCCAACAGTGGTCGTACTGACTCTCGTCATCTTCTTCAGTTTCTGCTCCTCCTCCTCATTTCGAACAATAACAGTTGTCGTTGGAGGAATTACGGAAGTGCTCTCCTCCTCCGAACCACTCACCTACCAAAGATATTCATGATTAGCAAAAATCTCACCAATGGCCAATAAACTTTTAATCTGAAAATCTTACAATTGTCGCAACCCTCTCGAATGAGTCATCCCTATTGTTCGTAGGATTCCCAAGGTTAAAATGCGTAACTGTTGTAGATTGTTCTGTGGTCGTTGACTCTCCCTCCACCTCTTCCTCCAAATCCTTCATCGTAGTTATGGCAACAGGTACATAAAAATCCGCTAATTTCCCTCCCTCACTAATTTCCGTAGTGCCTCCAACTTCCTCCATAAAGATCTCCGTAGTCGTGGGATCACTCTGATAACCCATTGTTGTCGATGAACTGCTCGCCATTGTCGTAGATGATTTCGGTTTCGAGCAATCATAACGATCAGGGCAGCAGTGACCATCCTCCTTAATTGGTTCACAGCCATCAATCGGTTGATCGCACTCTAATGGCCGGCAATGGACCACGCCTCCCATGCAAAAGCAAGTCTGGCAAATGATATTACTGTTCACCACGGTCGTCGTGAGTGACGAAGTCGTATTCCCAGTGAATCCAGTCAACTGCACGGGAAGAACGGGCTCACCTTCAGGCACGAACTGATTGTTTACCAGACATCCTTTCAGGAATTGCGGGACCTGTGTTGAACTCGGTACTGTCTTCAGCACAGCGGTTTCGTTTGATTCACCTGAGAAAAAAAATCAAGTCTCTCCATAAGATGCACAATGTACAATGGACACCACTATAAAGAGGTTCAGTTACATACCACAATCATAATTTGTAGGACAACAGGCATAAGATCGAAACTTGGGTTTGCAGCCATTCAATGGGATGACACACTGAGGGCTGGAGCATTTCATTTCGCCTCTGATGCAAAAGCAATACTGGCAGAGAGTCGATGACCGCATTGCCGAGCCTTCTGCGTAGACCGTGCCGTCCAGAACGCAGTATCCTATTGTTTCAAAAAAATTGCAGAAAACGAGAGATTATTAGCATTGTTGAGCACACACACGGAACAATATGAGTATGCATTCTCCATTGTAATAATGATATCGTTATTAGGATGATGTGATCAGTGCAATAATGTTTGCGAATGAATTGCTATTACATGGCTTATTATCTAATAGGGGATTATTATAATGGGATGATGAGATATTGTTCGGTATCGGTCAGTAACAATGTATTCGGAATGGTTTTTAAGGACTGACAAGGTAACCTTCCTACGTGGATGGCAAATTTCAAAATTGTGTATACCTCAAATTATTTCTAAAGAAATTTGCAAATTCCTCCAAGTATCACGCCTAAAGCACGAGAAATCCCAAGAATCATGACGGACACCAGGGAAGGTGCCCTTGTCAGTAAAATATCCTCCTCATCCTAATATGCTAATAGTGATGTTATGACTTTCATTTCATTTCTTGACGATATTATGCGCATGCAAGAAGAGTTAAAGGGGTAATAGCAGTAGTAGAAGCATAAAATAATAATGATGGCATTATTTTCATGTTTTTTTCCTTCTCCCCCATCATCATCTCATCATTCAAGTAAAATCACACAATCACGAACACAACAATGTAAACTCACATGTACATAGATGATTTTAATAGCTTAGAATAGATAACAAATGCATGTACAAAAAATGACAAAGGAACTCTACCCGAAAATTATTTATCATATTTTTTTTCTGCAAAACCACGGAAGTAACCGATTTTTTCTCTGTTCGCAAAATATACACATCTAAAACAACAGATATTTCTGTTGACAGTTTAAATTCAATTAAAATTTTTGCACAAATCAATTCTCAAGATGAATTGAAACAGGTAGAAATAATCAACCCTAAAAATTTGATACGTTCTCATTCCCCAAGACTCCCACAGTTTTTTAACCTTTCCGCGTGACTAGCCTGTTGTCATGGTGCTTTATAATTGATAGGATGAAAAACATTAGAGCAATAACCATTTTAAAAAGCAGCATGCTACCCCCACGAGTAAGAAATTTCGCCTCTGGATGAACATGCCAAAAAATATACTTAGCAATTACACATCTCGCTCCCTTTTCTACCCGAGTGCTAAATATTTTCATGTCTTTGTGGCCATATAGCTTTGCATCAACACAAAAAAAAGAAAGTAGCAACATGATTTTTTATTTCCCCATAAAAATCCATGTACCAGCCATAAAGCAAGTAGAACACCAGTTTATTGTCGAGTTTTACATGAGCGAAGAAAATTGTCCAATATTCGAATGCTCACAAAAAAAAACTGAAGAATGAGTGCCGACTCTTGAAATATATTTAATACTTTCAACACTTATCTTTGAACTCTGGTCCATTTTAAGTTGGCCACCTTTACAAGTTGTGATGAACCGTTTTAAACGATCGTAATTGCAATTAGTTAAGGTCACCTGTAGAACATCCCATTAAAAAACCGATACGATGCGACCTACACTCCTAAAAATGTAGATTGCCATTTACTGTTTGAAATAAACGCCTCTCAAATATCTCCCTTGTGGCATAAAAATCCCAAATATTTCAATTCTTTAAACCATGAAAGCTCTCAAAATATTTTTAGGAGTCCCTCAAAGCTGTATTTTTTTATTGAGATGACATCAGAGTGAAAAAAAGTGCGAAAAAATGCGTTTCTCTCCCGCTGCGCTGTGTAAACATGAACAAGTGTTTTTTGTCAGTTTGTGTAATATTTTGGTAGTATATTTGCATAAGATGTACATTATTTCTCAGGTTCATTGTGAAAACAATAAAGGCTTGGCATGACTTTGATGATGATGACGAGATAAAATATTATGCATATGCTTTTTTAACGGAAGGCCTTATTTTTTAAATAAAGCCTGAAGAGGAATCGTCACGGCTTTTTATAAATAAATAGTGGCAAACAAGCAGTTAAGATCTTGTTTTTCGGAACTATTGTATAAGCAGTCTAGTTGCCTATCTTCTGGTTTTTCTTTGAGTGTAGGCAACTTTTCGGCTGCTATTTTCTACGAGGAAATTTATTCCAACCAATTATTAGCGACTGCATGGCGCCGAGTATAAACCGAAGTAGAATGAGTTTTGCATTTAAAGTAGACGCTATCATGCTTCTCATAAGGAGAATATGGAGATGAAGCAACTATAAAATTTAAACCTATTTGTATGTAAAACAGTGATTTTTGATGTTTTTTAAAAGAGATAGAAAAAAAACGCAACAAATCACTATGATTACTGGTGAGGGAGGACAAACAAAAACTAGTTGATTGATATGAAGCTACCCATTTAAAATACATGAGAGTTGTTACGGTCTCTACCATTAAGGAAAAGTTTTCATGTTAAGAGAAAAAAAAGTGCAAAATTTCAGGTAAAATATCGGTTCAATATTTTTACCAGGATTGCCGTATGGAGAATAAGTTAAGTCATTATATGCATCAGTGACGGTGGTTTCGTTTTGGTTGATATGGTGGTTAGCTCCATGGAGATAAAAATTTTCGGCTACCTGTTCATTATTCAAATTTTATTGTTTAGAAAAGCAAACAAGTGTAAATTTTAAAATATATGAGTAGTATTTTCAAAAAAAGTTGCTCATACAAGAGAAATGTAAATATTTTGTTGCCATGCTATTTAATTGCAGTATATAGTTGACACTATTCACTAGATAATTTTAAATGCATAGGATCTTTATGGTAATGACATTGACAAAAAAGAATTCTCATGTTTGCTGATGCAATTTACGTGTTACTGAACCGGCGACCGGCAACCACATTCCTTGAGGTAAGCAACAATGGTATCGCACTTAGAAGAGTGTAAATAGAGGAACAATGTGTGAAGAAATGTGATGATGACATTGCATTGTTATGTGAGAGATATGTGCATCGCTTCTCATCTCATTGATCTCAAGAGTCATGATGAGACGTGCTCGGAAGATGACGACTATCTAGGAAAGTTCATTACAGGCTAATCTCCATATAGTGGACACAAATATAGTGGATGGCCTGCTTTGAAACGTGCAACCTTATTGGTGGGCTTATTATAACGAGATTATGTAAGCTGAGCTTCTTGTTGGTGTCAGATCACAAGTTAAAATGATTCCCTGTCTTCCGCTATTTTTTTCTTAGAGGAGGACAGAACACCGCCATAAAAAATAGTGACGTGAGGATAATTGCTAATTTTTAATGTTTGTGTGCTATTTTTAGAATATTTTGCTACTGGTAACAACAACGCCCAAGTATATTTGCAATTTTAATCTAGTCATAAAAATATATTCACTTACCAGACGACTCTTTTGACTCATTGGAGACTGACGCGTATACCGTCTCGTTTGAAACGTTCACAGGGAATCTCTGCTCTCGTGAGATCTTCTTGGGATTTTCTGTTCAAAATTAATGAAAGGAAAATTCGCAATATTTAATTAATGTTTCAACTAAATTTCAAAAAGTTTAAGGAAAAAAAGTTAGAGAGAGCATCGCTCTCTTTGAGAAATGAGCAGTTTTGCTCAACCATATAAATGCTTTGATGATTTGAGGATGAAACCTATGTTTATTTCAAATATTTCATAAAAATCATCGGAACAAAACAGAAATGGACTTGTGTAATTTATTTGTTTATTTAGGGTGTAGAGAAGCGAGGAGCAAGCTGTGTGTGTCTGTCTGCGATAGTAATCAATGGTCATATAATAATCTTGAAAGAATTTCAAAGAAAACTGAAGATTTTTTGAAAATGTTTAAAAGGGCGAGACGGATTTTAGAGCCGAGAAAAGAGGAAACGTAATAGCTAGTATGAAAATTCGCATTTTTTACGGTACGGCAGTGAAGAGGAACAAACAAAGTAGAAACATTTTTGAAAACACTTTAGCAGCATCTGTTACATAAATTCGCTCTTTGTTCAACATCACAAGCTATTAAACTTTATCTAATGTGTGTTTTAAGTGTTTTTTCTACACACTCATAAAAAATTTGAATGTCAATTAAATAGCTTAACTGTTAAACTACCATTTATATTCGATTTAGTTCAAATTTTGTCAAATATATCCTAAATTTTCAAACATTTCAAAAGTTATTGTCCAAAATTTATCGAAATATTCTACTTTAACTTGGAAAAGTAAACAAAAAGATGCTTCACACATCGTCAATTATTTTCACACTTGCGTAACACATTTTTCTACGCATTTTTTAAAATGTTGGTTACCAGCTTGATATAATCTTTAAATCTTGTGCGTAAAATCCCTATTTTTCGCCAGTTTGAAATCGAATTGTTTTAAAAGAAGATGTGCTGACAAAAGATTTAAGAATGGTGAGGTAACTTACCCTGGCAGATGAGCTGGGAGCAGCATGACTTCGCTTTATGAACGACAATGCAACCAGGCGGGGGTGGCACCGGGATTTCTGGGCAGATCCTTAGCTTGCACACAACCACAGTCCCTTTGCATTGGCAGTGGAGACAAGGCTCGTCTGTTGACACTTCCTCGCCATTACTGTAAAACAAGGCTTTGTAGCGACACCCTGAAAATCACAAAATATTTCAAATTTCTTAATAACAATTATGAATTCTGAGAAATGTATGATTTGCATACTGTAAATAGTCGATTTAGAATCAAGCTTTCACGGGAACTTGGTGAGATCCACATTTTTTTTAAAGACTTGCCATCAACATACCCATTAATACTCATAATAAATTAAATGTTGAAAGGTGTAGAGAGAAAAACCGTTACAGTTACTTTACACCACAGATGTCATTTTTTGCATTTTCTTGTGGGTTTATTACAGCTTTTAAAGGTGTTGCACTCGTTAAGTGTAGAAACAGTATTGTTTTCTTTATGACAAGCTGAATAACAAAAAAAATAGTCATTATGAGCTGTCATCTTTACTGGTGGTCTTGGTCTGGTCGTGTTGGTTGGTTGCACCTTGTTTATTTCAGAGTATTTATGTCCCTGTTTTATTCTTAGCATAAAATGCCGGTGTCTTTTAACTTTTGTAATTATTCTTCTATTAAAACTTTAAATATACCGCAAACATTCTCAGCTCATATTTTAAACAGATAACTAATGTTTATGCATTAGGTAGCGAATAACGACTGTTTTTAAAATATCTGTCCACCTCTTACAAATAATTCGCATAAAAACTAGCAATAATTGAGTCTACCTATCAGACATAAAAAACCTTTCACTTTAAAGATGGTTTATTAAAGAGCGAAAAATTATTTTAATTTCTTGGCTCTAAATCTGAGCCAAGATACCACTAAAATATGTAGGTAATTCGCTACACATGAGCTATTAAACTATTTGAATGGTGGGAAGGAAATATTTTTATGTGTCAGTGTCACCCACGAAAATAGCACTCATCTTCTCTTTTATGTCGCTACACATAATTTTTATATCCCTGCCATTATATGAAAAACCGCACACAGTAAATTCCCCTCGTTTGTGACAGCACTTATCATACATATATCAAAAATAGGAGATAAAATAAACCCAAATATTTTAAACGGATCGTTTGACAAGGAAGAATTTCAATTTTCAAAATAGTCATGCTCATCACTTCGTGATCCTCCTATAAAGCAGCATACATTCATAGCACCCATTATCATTGTCACGTCGTAAAAAATAGATATAGTAATCATGGCAATTTGAACTCCGAAAAATTCCCTTCATTTGTTGATGCGAAAGTTTTCACGAAATTTGTATGGCTTGTGTCTGTGGGTAACCGTATCACTAGTGAAATATTTTCCTTCACTTTTCGCATATTTGAAGAAATGGAGGAAGATCGTGTCTCCAACTGCATGCAAAAATTGTCAAGTTGCTCATCATTCTTGAAAAGTGGTGACAATTACACTGTTCAGCTGAGAGAATGGGGGAGATAATTTGAGGTAATGACAGCATCAAACATTTTCAAGGAGGAAAACTCTTGTCATTTTCTTTAAACGCGAGATTACTTTATTTATTGCAAAATACCAAGAATTTTTTTTTCGCGAAGCGCCACTAACACAGACATCATCTTTTAGAAAACTCGGTCGCCTAACAGAAAATTATAAAATTTTGCATTGTTTAAAAATACATAAGAAATTCCATTAACGCTTGTTTCGACAGTTAAAAAAAGGTAAATAACATGGTTTTCTAATCTATCGCTTGATCACAGGAAATTTGAACTTTTGGTTGAGGATGGTGTTCGTCGAGTGATCAAAACTTTTGATGCACTTTTTTTCGTCATTTTTTTGAAATATTTTAAAGAATCTTTAACTAGTCGTAAGAGATCAAGATTATTAAACGAGATTTGATGTTTTTCTGCTTCTGGCATTGGACGTTACCGTTTTCATGATGGTAACTTATGATTATGTTTTTTGTACTAATTTTTTTGCAAAGGTTTTCATGTTTTTACAGCAAGTTTTACGCGAAAGGGTTGAAGTGTAGAGTGAGCTTTTGTGATTTATGTGGTGATAGATGATGGGATGTTACTGTTTGATCTTTTTTCTCTGTTTGGTGTGCAGTTTTTATGGTGGGGCTCTTAAGGAAAGATAAATATTAACTGATGAGTTTTAATGATGATGAAGCCAAGTGAAAAGTAAAAACTAACAGAGGATTAGAAAGGGTAAAAACGGCATGATTTTTTGCTAATTTCTTCCACCCCCGCAATGATAAAAGAAGATGCAAGAGTGCAAAACGGTATGGAGCTGTCCATCAACATCTCATCATTCTGCTAATAAATCTTGCAAAATATTTTAACAATAATGATAAGACTTAAAGCTTATCTTTGATCCGTCATTTGTTCAAAGAGATAAGAATTTTTTTTTGTCCGTCGGGAAAATAATGAGAGGGGAAACGGCATCAGGGACCGTCCACATATTACATCACCAATCTTCCGCGCTTTATTGTGAATATGGGAAACGCTCCCTTACCATTCTTACAAGGAATTATGCAATTTGATAAGTGCTCTGTTGTGCCTTTTTGTTTGAAAAAGATGAGATTTTGAGATGAGAAGTGAATAGGTATGTACAGTATAAAATTTCATAGTGAGTGATTTAAACAGGGAATTATTATAATGCAATAAAAATAGTTGAGCGAAGAAAAATGAAAAGTGCAGCTGCCTACTCTACATACCTATTATGGGATTGCAACGAAGAAAAAAGTCTCTCGTTATTTATTTTACGACTTCCGGATAAAAATTCTCTGAACGCTTTTCAATTCCCTATGAAAAAATAATATCCACTGAGAAGGGAAGGGTCGGTGCATTACTGTAACAATTTTATTTCTATATCTAAAAGAAATGTTGTATACCTACTCATGTTTTTAAGTTATGCAATCAAATCAGGATTTTCAATCGGATTGAACTGATTGAGCAGAGGAGAGGGAAAAATAAAATAATTTATTGTGAGCGGTATATCGTCATATCATAAACGGATCATTGATTTTCATATTGCGAGAAGCCAACGGCGAAAATAAAGCATCTTTTTTCACTTCTGCTGCACCTACTATCACAGTCTTTCATTGTTTATTAGCCAAGTGTACCAGTAAGGTGTGTGCCTTAAGGCAAAATTGTAAAGGGTAAAAAATCATAAAAGTTTTTGACAGCGGATTAGATAAAAAAAATGCGAGCGGTTTAATTCTGTAAAGGCAATTCTTATTTATTGGCATCGAAATATTCCGCTTGAAGGAAAACTGAGATATAATCAGGATTTCAAATAATATGCACCGGTTTTGTCGTTTTTGGTGCTAAAAATGAGAAATTCTTTGAATTTCTCAAATAATTGGAGTAGCAATGTTGAAAATATAATCAAAATTTTTGTAGCCGCTATGTTTTATAGGTATAGCTGTGACTTTAGAACCGTTTTTTATTTGTTGATGAAAAATAATACTTTTTTTGCACTTTGAAAATTTGAATAAAATTTCTAAAAAGTGTGACAAATAGGTCAACAGTGCGAATGCTGGTCAAGCAGCTAATCAGCCTGATTACGAATTACTGCATATTGTAATGTGATTACTTAACATGACTTGTCACTCATTCTTTCTCAGACGGGAACGTGCCTAATTGCAAAAAAATATATATTCAATTTGATGACTAATTTATCTCAAGGTTAATTTTATTTTGCAATTAGCTTTTATTACATCATAACAAGCTTAACTGCAACCTGATTATTTCTTCATTGTTACAATTCATACATGTATTCAGATCACTGTCCTTCTCTTGATGAATGCACTTGGTAATGCAGTCCTAGAAATAGCACAGAATAGTTGAGTTGACTCTCATTCACCCCATCAAACAAAATCCTGTTTTCTTGCTTCACATTTCAATTTCCTCAATCAGCTAGTGCGAAAAAAAATAATCGGATCAGTTCACCTGTCTATGCGCATATCTTATATTCTTTGTGAATGTCTCTATTTTAAAACTCAAACGATATGATACCCATTTTGAAATATCATTGAGGAAAAACTTGACAGAGAATTCTGAAGAAATGAGAACCAGTCAAGCAAGAAAAAATACTTATATTTTTATCTAGAAAATATAATGGACAAAGTGTGCTGAAAACGAGGAGGAATTTTTATATCAGTTTTTTGTTTAAACATAGAAGAAAGAAAAAACGTGTGTGCAATAAATGCATGTGGTGGTGGGGTGGGGGATGAACTAGTAAAAACAAAAGACAACGAGAAATGCAAACAGACAAACAATGCATCTCACTCTTGTTCTTTCATGGCCTCAATAATTTCAACAACAATCGGAAATATTAGTAGTGAAAAACATTGTTCTTCAAACAATTATCCTCCACCCACATCTAATATACCTGAGATCTTTGAATCCCTATCTACCCCTTCATAAGATGACGTCATTTATGAAGGGTCCCCAATCATGTTTTTTTTTGACAATGACACGAACTTTCGTTCAATTCTCAAGAAATTTGGGCGGTGGATTGGTTTAGTTTGATGTGGAGTACGGCTACTTCATTGTTCCCCATTGTTTGTCGAATAAACGGTTGTGGAGGTGGATGAAAATGATGACAATGTTTTTAAAATGTGTTCACACTTTGGTGATGATCCTGCACTCAAAAGAATCTTTTTGAAATGGATCATGCGATTAGTTGCCATATGCCCATTGTTGCCTCCATTGACATTGACAATGAAATGAGTTGTAGGAGGAATAAAAAAATAAATTGTGTCTATCTGAGTGCATCATCATGATGACTATGACATGTGTGCAGTTGATGACGCTTGAAAAATAAATCGCATGGTTTTTTAACTCATCGTTAAAAAAGTATTTTTTGAAACGTTGTTGTTGTTGTTGGCATTCGTTCCGCAGCAATTATATATGATGTTCATAGATGTGTGTGTGTGTGCGTACATTAGTGTGTAGAGTGTGTGTGCTCACAAACAATTCTCCTTATTTAGATTTTTCACGGAAATGATGAACAGTTAGACGGAGCTTTTGCAAATACACACGGAGTCGTACACATCACATCAGGATTATCACATTTTTCACTGCCTCTTACATAATAATACAGATTGTTTGAGCATTGTTGACAAGGGGATCAGCTCGACTCCATCCTCCTGCCACATATACTACATTATTTGCTCAAGTCACCACTCAAAAAACACTGAGCAGACTTCTGGGAACGATCCCTCTGAAAACTCATTTCATAAATTTTTCATATCCGAAATATTTTGACATAAAACATTGGAAAAATATTTTTGAGGCTCATTGGTTTATAATGAAATGGGGCTAAATGAACCAATGATCTTTTTGTTTTGCCGCATTTTCACAAATCTATCTATCCATGTGCCACAAGATATGAAAATGTTTTCAGAGGTATCGTTCATCGAAGTCTGCTCATCATTACATCATGTTCTCTTACTTTTTTTAAAAGAAAATCACTCTTTTGATTTTTTCTCACGATGCACTTGGCGAACTTTGATGTGATTTTTTTTCGTCCATGCTAAAAAAAAGTTTAATCATGATGGCAAAAATTTCATACTGTACTTGTCGTCATCATATCCGGCTCTTCTCATATAATGATGATTATTCTCGACTAAAATTCTTTCATATTTTTTTCCCCTATATGCTTTTTATGTAATGCTCAATTAGGATAGCGATAGCCAACATTACCAAGATATTACTGACCATTCACACAAACACAAATAATAAAAATGTGTGTGATTGCGGTGAAGATGTCGGTCTTATTTTTATTCTCTCGAGATAAAAAAAATAGCACAAAAGAGTGTATTTTTTAAATGAATAGAAATATTTTCGTGGGTCCGATTTTCGAAAACGGATTCATTGTGATTTATAGGTGACATGAAAGTAGCTATTTTTATGTGAAGGAAAATTATGTCAAGTTGGACATTTACAATATTTTCTATTATCTTTTTTTATGGTTATGAATTAAAAGTGTGATACGTGATAGCTCTCTTCTTCGATGAGATTTTTTTTTTCTTGAGATTTTTAATGGATCATAAAAAAGAAGTGGGCATTTCTATAAATTATATTTTAAGTGGTACAAAATCGTTTAGAAATTTTTTATCCCATTTAGTATCCCGTTTTTTTGACACAATAGACGTTTTCTCTGTGTAAGTACCTATTCGAAGGTGTGATTAGTGAAAATTGTAAAGTGGGTTTTTAGTTGTTGGGTTGTATGAATGGAGAGCATGCAAAAATAAAACTAGGTGGCTGGTGGCTCCACTAACCAAAATACTTTGGGTATAATTAGCACTCGAAAATGTGATAAATTACCTTTAGATGAGACCCCCGGCAAGTCAAAATCTGTCAATGAGTTGTTCGCCACTTCTCTTGATGGACCTTCGATGTTTAATGGGCCTACAAAAATGGAATAAATTATTAGTGACATTCATGAGAAAAGTTTGTTCATGACATGATCATGTGCAGGTAACAGGAAACGGGCGTCTGCGATTGTTGCCAACTGCTAAAAAAACCGCAAGGAACGAGCAGGCAGTGGTCAGTTTAAATTGTAATCAGAAAAGTTTAGGAAATGCTCATTAGAGTGAAAAGGAAGGAAAGAATTTGAAATATAAGTATGCATGCATATCATTTGGTTTCCATGGTTACCAAGCCAAACCTCATGAAAAATTGGTCTCTTCCTTTTTTGCTTTTTCATTAAGCTGCTTAAATTACATGCTTTTTTCATATGCTTGCCGTAATGTATGATGATGAGCTTAAAAATTAGAATTATGTGAAGATTTGACAAAGTGACATCCGTCAGTTGACAAAAATTACCCGAGTTGACAGGTGGGACTCCAGATGAGAACAGGAGGAGAAGCCACCACACCGGTCCGGAAAAAATGACGAGAGCACTGCTCAATTTAGAATCGATCTTCATTTTACCCCTTCACTTCACTACTACCTTCACATTTGCCACTTTCAAAAACTTAAAAATTTTCCCCCAAAATTAACTCACAACTCACTCATTCCCATCCAAACTATTTTTCAAAATTTAAATCACTTTTCACTCAACAAATCTTGACCACGCACTTGAAAATATTTCTAAAACCTGAAAATATCAACGAAGTTCACTTTTCTATTTCCTCTCTATTTTTTTGCATGCAACAATGATTTCTTGAGGTAAATATTTTTCTTCCCTTTTTAAGCCAACCAAGCAAAAATCCTCGAGAGCGTTTCTTCTTTTGCACGAAATGGTCCAAACTCCGGGACCCGACTAAACTCACCTGCAACAAAGCCTTGGCTAGAAAAACTGCGAAGCATATTATTATTAAGCCATCTTTCTACATTCAATTCAGCGTAGATACGCTTTCTTAGGGAAAAAGGGGTTGCGTAGCAATAGGTGCAGGTAAGAAAGACGAGAGGGAAATATTGTTAAGCTTGCTCTTCCTGTTGAGTGTAGGGATTTCAAGAATAAAACGACGTAATATAGTGAATACAGCGTCGTTTGCATTGTTTGGTGGAGGTTTTCATTGTTGCAAGTGGGAAGGGAGATTTGTATGTGGGGTTTTTCACATGGCACTATATGAGGACGACAAACAATGAGAAATGAAGAAGAAGTAGAAGGTAAGGTTTGGTGAGGAACTGACTTGAGCGTAGTTTTTTTTTCTGTGAAAAGTCGTTCTTGTCCAAGTTTAAAGTTGGGTAAAAAAGATTGCTGGGAAATGATGACTGGGGATGATAAATAATAGGGGAATAATGTAGAGAAGATTGTTGCAGTTTTTTCATTGTTAAAAAACGAGTATTATTGTTGTTTATTGATGGATGATATGAGAGACTTATGCAGTCACAGGATTTTTTTTCTCAAGGTAAAATGGATAGGCTACTCTTGTCAGCTTCTATTGGGGGAAATGTAGAGGGAGCACTCATTCTAATGATGAGGTTGTATGTCCGTCCGTCTGTTTGTCTTGGAAGTGTCATTTTTAAAGACTTATCGCTATTTCTGTTTCTCTGTTGGTCCGATTACCGACCTTAAAATAATATTGAACACGAATATTTCTCCACGGCAAAAGGCAGATGTCAAAATAATTATTTTTTATTCGCTATTTCACTACACCGACCATTTTGAAAGATCTTAACAGTCTCTGATGAGCATGAAGATTAACACTCGTTATTTTCCCCTAAGACCTTGTGTGTAGAAAGGAACTGAAAGAGCATCAAAGAATGAGCAGAAAAATGTAGGTAGGTATATGCACCTGTCTTCTTTCATCTTGTTTGCTGCCATTCTCCTGCCATTCAATCAACTCACACACAGGTAGGCATACATCTTCCCCTCTTCTCATTAACAAAAAACGAGAAGCAGCAGAATTTTCATACATTATTTTGGCAAATGTGGTGGTGATGTTGATGATGTTTCGCTCTTCTTGCTTTACTATTTTTTTCTATCTCCTTCACCACCACACACAACTTCCTCACTAGAAAACCACCATGTCATCTCTCTGCACAGTCTTTTACGTAATTATTATCTAATCCCAGGTAATAAAGTATGCATGCTTGCTCGCAATAGCAAAAAAACGCGTATAAAATGCATGCATGCAGAACGCAGTTTTTTAATCACCAAATGCACTGCCTATGAAAATCTTACAAGCAACCTTTTTCCACCTCTCATTATCAAGACTGTCACTTTAAAAGCTTTCCTTGTGATTTTTTTTGGGAATGCAAGCTGCATTTCATTGTATGTCGCGCAATGAAATATTTGGACACACCTGCCGTCTTTCTTTATCAAAAGACACAATCTCATCTCAGGTCCAGTCATTAAAAATCATTTCTTTCGCATTTCCCGTAAGCTTTTTCATCTTCATTTTCAAGAGCTATTTTTTCTTCTTTGGATGAGATCAAACCAAGCGAGAAAAAATGAAAGTGACATTTTTAATGCCTAACCGAAAAGATTCCTTTGAGAAGAAGGATGCATAAATCAAATCTCTGATCTTTTCATTTTTTTCTAAAAAAGGACAACCAAGGGATTCCCGTAACCTTTTCCTCAAAATCTTCTGAGAAAAAGGGTCCAGATTATTTTGAGCTCTTTGGAAGATGATGATCGCTTGACAGAAGATATTTCCAGCCATGATTTTTTATCTCTAAAAAAGTTGAGGGGATGGGGGAAATGACGCAAAATTTAATTTTCTACTTCCTCGATATTGGATAGCGCATGTTTTTGGATTTAGTTAAATATTGTAATTAGGGATTAGCTATAATTATAATTATTGTTATTACGTGACATCCACATTCTAGCACATTCATTCTAGAAAAATTTTAAGCATTTCTAGCAATCAAAATAGCTACCTAATTAATTAGCAAGTTTTTTATGCTCGTTCGTCGTGAAGTGTGTGCCGACGATGAGTGACGACATGGCGTGTTCACTGTGCCCACAAGTTTCGAAAACGTAACCTGTTACCATACAAGCCACTTCTCATATAATGCCATTTTTTATAAATTTCTAGTTCCTTATTTTTTACTAATGCATAATATCATGTATATAGAATGCATTAAAAAATGACAGCATGAATCAACAATCAACATCTATCGTCATCCCGTCAATATCAATCATTTCGTAATTTGCATTATCACCATAGCAACAGCAAATGCAACGGCACATGTTGTCCTGAATATTTTTTCATGTTGGATAAATGGACAGTGTGAATTTTTAAAACGAGTCGTGATCAACTCTCCACCTCGTCACCATTCTTCTTCACAATTCATTTGAAACCTGAAATCAATTCAAATTTCGATAGTTTTCAAGCAATTTATTCAATTCATTTGATCTCAGTGTTTAGATGTATCGTTTGGCAGTCTGCTTTTCTAAAATATCAATTGTTGGTATGCCGCATGACACATATTTTTAGGCGAATCCCTTCCTTTACGCTGTTGTGGGCGTGTTATCTCTAGCGACATTATAATTTGTAAATGGAGACTTTTAAAAAACATTATAAATAAACTGAATAGACAGTCGTTAGCGGTCCCATCATTCCTGTTTTGGCACTCGTCAGGGACAGATCTTGGCTTTGAGATTTTGAAAAAAATAAAAACAAGTCAACAGTTTTTAAAATGGAGGGATTTCTAACGCTCAAGTTAATTGTGCCAATAGTTATTGTAGTTTTAAGTGTTACCAAATTTAGCGAATCTTCTCCATTGCCACCTCACCATTTTGAGAGCGCATTTCGCGACATTCGGAAGATGAGGTTGCTCCCACATAATTCCGTCGTTTTGGGGACAGTGCCGAGCATTCAGGTATGGAAATACATATTTTCTAGTTTTCATGGAAACCTATAAAATTTTAATACTGTTTGTTTGAGTAGGTAACCGCTTTCAAAGTGGATGACTACAGTGGGCGTGGTCTAAATCTTCGCAATCTGCTCGGCTACGATATTCCCGAGGATGTGATCCAGAAACTGGAGACGAGAGTGCGGACTATCAGATTTTGAAATTTTATGAGCTTCTGATTTTTTTCAAAAAATGAGTACAAACAATAAAAAGAAATTCTTTATAATTTTTTATTATTCTCTTTCGCCGCATCTCTTTGCATCTTTTACATAGGTACATATTTTCATCAGTGATTTGCATTGGTTTTTGCTGTGACACACATCCATGATCACAAAAAATGACTTTAAATTTTTAAAAGTTTTAAATTCTTAAAGCACCCGTGTGTGTGGCTCTGTGTGTCGAAAAAATTACAACTAACAAATTATTTCGCTGAGTCAGTCCTCTCTGCTTATTTTACAATTAGTTTTATACATTACGTAATTAAAATAATTTACTTAAGTAAGTCCCCATCCGTGAAAATTCCCAACCGCTACCCTCTAGTCCCTTTAAAAATTGTGTCCCGTAATTTACATTAAAATAATTAACTATTGTTTGTTGTAAAGTATATCCCCTCTTGTCATAGTTTTGTGAAAAAAACTTGTACATTTAAAAATAAAAAATTGGTGAAAAAAGTCTTCACTGGGTTTTTATCATGGCTTGTTATGAATTTGAGCAGTGGTCAAATTATGGTCTGAGTTTTTGGCTAAATTGTTGGTAGATTTTGAATGAAGATTTTTAGAAGAGTAGAAATCTGCGACTTGGCACACGGATTCGGCTACTGGAGCCCATGGGGGGTCTTGTGTTGGGGGTGTCACTGGTGGTGAAGCCGGCCATTCTTCGGAATTGAGCGACAGCACGGCTTAGCCAGCTATTGTCTTTTTCGGGGGCCATTGGAAAGTCGAACCGGAACTGATGGTTGTCCAAACTGTTTCGTTGGAGGAGGTCAGGGGAAATGGGCTGGATTTTTGGGAGGATGAGTTGCTCATCCTTTTTGGCTGCTTTGGTGTCTGAGGTGTTCACTTGAGGAATGGTAGTGGTAACGCTGATGTCGTCAGAGACGATGGCTTCTGTGGTGGGGTCATCGTTTTGGGGGGAGGAGGAGGCATCAGTTGATTGCTCGATCGAGTCGGTGAGGAGTTCTGAGCGAAGACGGTCGAGAGGTTGGGAGGTGGAAGGGGCGGGATCATCGGAGAAGATGATGGAGTCTTCTTGGTCGTTGGGGGCTGATGCTGGAGGAATGGTGGCGGATTCGTCGTTGAGGGGAAGAGAGGACGATGTTGCGAGGGCCTCGTTCTCAGCGGGATCCTGCAAGGGAGCGGTCTCTGTTGGAGTTTCGGCATCATTTACTGTTTGGGTGACGGCAGGCTCGTCGTTGGAGTTTCGGTCAGTGACATCGTCATTGGAAATAGCCTCAGGTTCAGAGGTCGCTGCTGGTTCATCATTCGAAATTGGTTCTGGTGCTGAGGTAACCTCTGGTTCGTCATTGGTGGGAGCAGGTTCTGTTGCAGGTTCGTCATGAACAATTGCTTCGGTCACTGCC
>JAQIXX010003786.1:0-18340 GCA_034700605.1 Willowsia nigromaculata | reverse complement strand
GATATACTAATGATGAGAGATATGCTTATATACGCAGCAGCACCGGCAAAGCGTCATTTATCTGACCTATGTACTAATATGAATATACATTCATGTCGTTTCTACAAGCGAGAAGTACGAAAGAAAGAGCAGACAAAAACATAAAAAAGTAGACGAGAGATGCAAGGCAGATGGATGGATAATATGCATAAAGGGAGAACAGAGAGTTATTTATTTCTATACCACCGCTCACTATTAAAGCTCTAACGAACAACGAAATGCATGCTTATTAAGGAGATATGCATATATGCCACTACTAGAACTCATGAAGAAATATATACATATAGGTACATACATACATTGCACTTTATATGGAGCAAAAAGGAACAAGCACAACAGCCTGTGTGTTTGTGTAAACCGAAGCTTTTTTTACAGCGTTCCTTTGTAAAAAGCTTGTAATATTATGCGCCTATTTCTCTGCTTTACCTAAAAACACAAACACAACTCTACTTTTTTTATTGCGCTTCTTCGTCTTCGTTTCTTTCTTTCATTTTGTTGGCTTGTGTATGAGTTCACAGCATTCAGCATTTATCCTCCTATGATGGTGCATAAAGAGAAGTAATATAAATGAAAAGAAGACACGCAACCAAAAAATAACCAAGCATACCTATAGGAAAATATATATTGCTTCTCTCTATGCTCTATAACTAGAGATTCATATTCTCTATCACACATACATCTTCTTCTCATATGTACCTACATAACTTGCTTTTATAACATTAGGAAAAAAACTCAGCATTAAAAACCTGTCATGTCATGTAAGTGCAGATAGGCGGCTAGGCTGGATTTCTGGATAAAAAAAAGATGCATTTGAAATTCGCTTCTCTCTCTTTGTCCACTTCTTCTTAACTATTGTACAGACAGAGACTGCAAGATATAAGACGATATGCAAAGGAATTTGAATAAAGTATGTAAAATGTGGAGAATGACGACATGCATAAATAGCCTTCGAACTTGAGAAGAGAGCATGATGATGGCTTTGACTGGTCCAGTCTGTGCATTATTTTTATAAGTAGGGAAAAAAATTTCATTATGAAAATACAGAGGTAATCTTTTGTTAAAGATTCTCCACCATAATGGAAAAGAAGCCGTGCTGTTAAGGTTGAAATATATATATATTTATATATGTCTGTCTACTTATTTTCGTGTGATTTGGCCCAACAAATAATGATAAATATACATACATACATTTGAGTAAGGTACCTATCTACATTTATATACTAGCTTGAAATGAAGGCTTTTAGATTGTTGTATATTGGTTGTTCGTGTCGACTATTTCTCTCTCTCTCTCTCTGCTTCTTCTAGGAATATGGATTCATCACGACACAGCTATCATGACGATGATGATGATGAAGTTGATGCTGAAATGCGTGTAGTAACCTTATATGTGTGCCTCGGCATAAGGCAAATAAGTAAGTACGTTGTTCGGTCGCTTGTTCCTGTGCTTTAGTGTGCATTCTTGTTGTTTAAGTGTTCTCTTCTTGTTGCTGTGCATTAGTAATAGCGTTCTCTTCGTTTCTCGTTCGTTGCTTCGTTTTCCTTTTGGCTTGGGTAGCTTTGGTGGTGGTGGCGATGATGATGATGACGATGATGAGGCTGGAATGGTAGAATGGCGACTAGCAACTAAGGATAGAAATGACTCTGGCTTCGCTTCACACAAAAAAAGCGAGAAAAAAAAGAGAGGTGGAATGATGGAGGCAGAGGAGACGACGAGCAGAGAAGTAACGTAAAGCTATTGCTAAAGCAAAGAGTCCCTCTCTCGACCAATGCATTAATATACGTGTGCTGTGTAAAGAGTAAGTTGGGCTTGCTTGGCGTATATGGTTTTCGCCGTAGACTGGGTAGATGCCAACAACACCGTTTGAGAATACACACGCCATTTGGGTAATAAGGAGTAATGCATGAGCATTGCATAGAGAATGCGTAGATAAATTAAAATTGACGAATTAAACGGAATTTTGAGGTGTAATTTTTACCAAATTGATGGAGAAAGTTGGAGGAAATGATGACAGGGTTGAGGATGGGATTTTAGTATGGTGAAGAGGTATTTATATTAGTGAAAGGAGATTCACTCGTGAGAAATTTCTCCCTCGTTCCTTCAAAACCGTTCTGCTCTTTGTTCCTCGTCACTCGATGGCTCGGAAAGAGAATGTTTCTCGTCAGAGGAGACGATCCGGTATGGTTTGAAATGAGGAAAAATGAACAAAGTAGTGTTCATCTCATGTAGCTTTTTGTAGTTTGACTTGTTACAGATTCTCATACACTCACTCATGGGGTTTCATGCATTTTCATTCTAACGTAGTGGTGGAGGTGGTAAAGGGAAGGAAATGATGATAGAGAGTAAAAGGGTTAGAGAAGGGTTTGCAGTAGTGAAAGTTGCATTTGGAAACACACACGACAAAATTGAAAAGGGTAAAGATGGAAAAGCGGGATTGTGCAGCTGGAAGTTGAGTAAAAACATAAACATGACGGAGGAACGGAAATTCTGTCTTTTGTTTATGGAAAGAACAGGTGAAAAGTATATATGTGATGATTATGATGCTCCTGTCATTTGTGACTGCTAGAAAAGCAAAATAAAAACAGAAAGAATCACGTTGGTTCTTGTTTGGCATTTTTATGTATCGATTCAGTGACAACTTTCTCCTCTAGTAACATGATTTCGCCAAACGAATTTTTATTTATGATTGTTCCAAGATTTCACCATATCTTCAGGGAAAGGGGAAAGTAGCAACGCAAAGAGGCAAAGCATAGTGTACAACTGTGACTACTTGGTGGAGAGAAAGTTGTTGATCCTTGTTTTGGAGTTGAAGAGAAAAGAGAAAATCACTGTAAGGAACTTCCTGTCCTGTTTCCTTTAATTGTTTATTACAGATTTGTGTTGCTGTCACGTAACAAGATGAGAAGAAACAACAGTCTCATTTCTACCCGGTACCTTCTCCTCATGGGCCATCTCATACTTGTCATCACCAGTTTAATGACGCGTGTAAGTAGTTATCAATATCGAATTTTTTCACATTTATGCACAATTTGAATGAATATGCATGCAGTTTTTAATTCAAACTTTTATTTGGTTTTATCAGGAAATTCCAAGCAAATATCTATAATATATAAATACCCGCCATTTTGTCCTTATAATGGTTTTAATTGCAACAAGACAATCAGATATGTTATAATCGCATTGAATATCTGCACAACATAGTATATTCCCAATTTAGGAGTTCCATAAAAATCTGTATTTATGTTGAGTTTTTATATTTGAGCTTGATTAGTTATCTATACCGTTAAAATTAGTTTTCGATCTTGGCTAACTGTGCCATAATACACTATTGTGTTAGGGATTCTGTAAAGTGTGTCCACAAGCGTTTTCAGCTACAATGCAAATACCAAAAATTCACATTTAAAAAATTACATGGCCCCCAGAGTGAATTTTTGAAACTCACCTCGATTTTAATATCACAAGTCAAGCTAGTTGTATCCAACTCCAAAAGACTGTTCACGATCTTTTCATTCTAATAAAATTATAGTTCTTTTTCCCTTTTGCATAATTGATAATCATGTTAACTCATTGTACAGCTTAAAAAATATTACCGATTTATAAATTTTATCTGCATTGAGTATTCCACAAAGCAGATAAATTGTATTCAAAACGATAGTCATCGCTGCGATTAGTGTTAGCATTTCTGGTGTGACATCAGAAGCCGATAGTTTACTTCCATTTGGGCTTTGTGAGCCAATTCCGTAATCAATCTGTGTCCCATTTTCATTTGTCGGGTTTGTAGAAATTTGTCTTGAAAAATTAAAACTTGCAAGCACAGTATACAATGAAGTTGAAAGCGTAATCACTCGTATGATGTATCCCATTGTATCAATTGGTGACAACCAGTCTCCAATATCACGTAGCTGCTTTCCCATAACAAGCATCATAGTTTTCCAATCAGAAATGTTCTTGGTTTCCAGCCTAGAAATAGCTTCTCTCCGACATTGAAATACAATTTGTTCGTGAATTTTTTTGTAAATTTCGGACATAATGTGACAGATTATATAGTATAATAGTAGTGTTCCAAAAGTGCATGAAGACATCAACACAATTGTAATGAAGCGCATCAAAACTTTGCATACTTCTGTATTACTAATCACCAACTTGTTTTCTCCAATGACCTGTATTGTTCCAGTGGATCCTGTAAATGCTACTATACATAAGGGCAATATTAAGTAGACGAGATAGAGTTGTTTTATGTCTTTGGTTAATCTAGGTAGATCCAAGTAGGAATTAAATGTCTGGAAAAACTGATTTTCAATTTGATACCATCCGTTTAGCATTCGAACTGTCGATGAATATCGGATCCAACTGAAATATGTAGTTAAAGCAGGCTGAATGAGTTGCGAATTTAGAAGGGTGCTGAAAATCCAGTTGCCAGCAATAGGTGACCTTAAATGAGGGAAATCAAAAGCAGAGTGCTGCATAATTTTAGTATGAAATTGTTCTGCAAACTTTTAATGCTAGTATCATCATGCACAGATTTCTTACGCAGTGTATCCAGTTTGAATGCAAAGTAAGGTTACAACGAATTGTGAAATTAGAGTTTTCAAAGAATCCTTCGAGATTAGCTTTACGTAGTACAAATTTCCTTGCTTATTATCACCAGCCTTGTGTTTGGAAACTCTCAAGAAACCCGCAATTGTCAGAAATTTTACCAATGGCCACATTTTTTCAGCAAGAGCGGTTTCCCGTCTGACTTGCTTATCAAAAGGTTGACCTAACTTTTGAGTTTTTGCTTTCATCTTGAGGTCCACATCAGCAGCGTAATAGGGTGCTAGAATATCGTTTAGTTTTGCAGTTTCTTTAGAGGATTGTGATGTATCCATTTTGCATGCGTGGAGACCTTTTCCAGTTAAGATTTAAAAAAAATATATTTGTTTATTTCAGGAAGAAAATGTGAAAGCTTGCCTTCCTGCTGACTACACGGAAGACCAGTATTCTTCAAAAGACACTGAGCTAATTGTGGCTCTTTCCCTCAGTATTGCTTTTATTTTAATTGAATTGACAACGTTTGGATCAGGCCTAACTATGTTTAGCAGTTTCACCACGGTTTATTGTAAGTTAATAGAAATTTTACTAAGAAAGAATGGTTTAATGAATCGGTTCTCATATACTCCATTAACTTGAACCATTATTGATTTTTATTAATTCATTTCAGCAATTATGGCCCACGCCCTCGGCGCAATTCTCCTTGTGTACTTTCTCACCGAATCGTGGGACTGCGGCTTATACTGGTGGATTTTTGGTTTGACCGTTTGTCTACCACTTTTGTTTGATGTGGTCACAATCCTTTTGGATGCTTGTGCATATGATGCAAAATACAAATAAGAAAAAGCTCCAGTAACGACATTCACTTCAAATGGCACCTGTAACATTGTCAAGCCCTATTTGCTTTCATCACACTATATTAAGATAACATGTGTATTATTATTATGTGAAAATTGATTTCGTTTTGTGATTGTCCTCCAAAAACTAGTTGTTAATATGTATATAAAATTTAATATAATTAATGCAACGATATTTTGTCTTAGTCACACGTCCAGCACTCCAGCGATAAAAATGTTCACACATAATTGTACTTTGTGCGTTAAATACATGTACACATATAAATATTTTTGAACAATGATCGATCTCACGTTTATATCTCAGCTTATCCATGTTAATTTTAGTTTTTGTCGAATTGTGTGTCAACTTGAATAAAACAATATTTTATATTTCCTTCTCAGTACAAACTAAATCAACCTTGTGAATCTAATTCCATAAAAACTGCAAACACAAAAACATTTGTTTCATATGTAGCCTAAAATCCTTTTGAAATCTGCCTCTTGAACTGCGACAAATCAAAGGATGCTCATCATAAAACACTAAATATTATGTAAAAGAAAATCAGCAAGAAGAAACTTGGCAAAATTGGAACAATATTTGTCGCTATCACCTCCTTTTTTTACGTTTTCATAATTTGTCTTTTATAAACTTTCAATTTCTTTGATATGACTAAAATTAAGACCAAGAGAAATAAAACAAAATGCCTGTATGCATTTGATGTACATATATGCATAGGTAAGTTGGGAAGGCAGCGCAAGCAAATGTTTGTGAGTAAATATGTTACAGCTCATATCACAATCATTTTAGGTTGGATGGAAGACATTAAATCTAGGTACATTTTGAACACAATCAATGCTCAAAATGTTTCGTTGGTCTTATATCATTCATTCCAAATATCATCATTTTGCAATTGCAAACCCTTGCTCACTTCAAAGTGGACGACCGGTCGTTATTTTGCATCATCGTTCGTTGCTCTTTCATTGCATTCTTGTAGTAAGCATGGAACTTGGAATGCCTTTGCCTTTCATCGTCAAGATTTCCTTAGAACTTACTATATCTCTGATTTCATTCGTCCGTTTTCAACTTGCCATAAGCAAAACTACATTAAACGTTCCAGAAAACAAACCCTTTAGCTTACAGCACTCGGAATGGAAAGGTGAAAGGTAGACTGATTTCTGTGTTATCAAAAAGATGTAACAACTAAAATCTGCTCTCGGCTAGTTAACCGGAAATGTTTCTCTTCACTCAAGAAAACTTTATCATAAGACGACTTGAGTCTGTACGTAAAACTTGCTTACAACACCCGACCGGGATCCTTCAGTACTGGGATCGCTGTCAGTAGAAAACTCACAATCAGTCATCAGAGAAGGCGAATCAATGCTACATACGAATTACAACAATTCTGACGATTGAAGACAAAAGACATTATCAAAATCAACAAGTCAGCAGTTTTTGAAAATTGGATTTACCTAACTTTTCATTTATATAGTCTTTCGCTGATAATTTATAGAATAAATGTACAAGCATCAAATGTCTAAAGCAATTTAATCTGAGCTGAAAACGACATTAAGCATTTATTTCCCCACATTTGAACCAAACATCCTTTTTGCAACATTCATGGAACTTCCTCCATAATAAAGGTGAACAGATGAAAATGTTGCGTAGTTTTGTGTTGATTTTTCATGTCACACAGCGGAGCAGGCTGTAGAGAAGAGAGATATCACCCAACATTGGTAATATTACGCAGGAAAGGGATGTTTTAAACGAAAGAGCAAAGTAGGGACGAGGAGAAGAGCGAAGACATGAGAATCATGATAATATTATAGTAGATATTATGAAGATATGATGGTTCCTCTATCCAATCTTACAGTTTTTTATATAAGACTCGACCCCACACATGCTGCATATTACACAACAAAACCAACTGATTCTCACACAGAAAATATGCTGCGAAGAGTTGAGCTTGCGGTTAAACTTCCAAGCATAGAAAGGAGCATAGCATATTCAACGTAAATGGAGGAAACACTTTTTTTCCACCAATTCCAGCGTAGTATTCTATTTACGTCTGTCTGTTCCAAAACAAACTCTTTTTCCACTCTCTCTTCTGTTCTTCCTCTCATCTTTCTCCCTCTCCAGCGAGTTCTATTTTTAGCAAAAAGCAATAACACATAGACATACACAGAGAAAGGGAGAAAAGAGAAAAAGAAAGTTACATATCTTGTTGAGTATATTATTATGATGATAGAATTCTGAGCATACAGAGAGCACACACACACAAGCGAGTTGTGGTGAAAATAAGAGAAAAGGCATTGTGAGAAATGTATTTTAACGGCTATTTTGGTGCATCATTCATCATATCGACAAAAGAGAGGAAAGTGAAGTGAGGTAGAAAGTTGATGTGAGTGTTCATCGTCCTTCTCCGTCACTCACCACGGATCATATTATACACGTAGGCACTTATAACTCATACTACAAAAGTCATCATCATCCAGGACCAGAATAGAGTTCTCCAGTTTTTTAATACTTTTTTCCTCTGGAGAGAGGAAGTGAAGAAAAAGGTGAAGTGGGATTCTGTAGAGCAGAAATCTGATTCCATATTTATGTTGTCCTCATTGTCGTCATTCCCATCTCCGTCGCCGTTATCATTGATGTTGTGAGCGAGCTTGTTCTGATGATGTTCGAGTTTCAGTTTCGCTACTTGTCGCAAAAAATAAGTATGGTAGTAGTGTGACTTTTTGTACTAAAAAAATCAAGGTAGATACATGCTAGCAGGCAGTATATAAAAGGGGCTCTAACAATTTGCAAGATTACAAAAGACGACAATAATAAGATTATTAAGAAGTTCCAAACTGTGAAGAGGCTGGCTCGTGCTACTGAAGATGATGTACTAGTTGTTATTGAGCAATCTCCCTTGTTCTTAGAGAGAATGGAAAGACAAAAAGTTGTAGGCATAATGGGAATGTTTAGGTAGCATTAAAGGGAAGGACTTTTATGATGTGTGTATACCTGTGCACAAAATATACATGCTATGCTAGTAAATAAGCCTGGAAGGGACATATTTAATGAAATTGGAAAAGGGTAAAAGTCAAAGAGCAATGGAATGGTTCATGGTTTCTATTTGATATACGAGCTGGTGAATGAGGGACTGACTGTGACGAATGAGAATTGTGAGATGGTTCATGCATTTTAATATTGAGAGTTGAGCGTAGGAGGAAGATCCTCTATGTGAACCCTTTGAGAGTCTTCACTCAAATGAAAATAAAAACAACACCACCAGAGAAGCCTTCAAAAACACAGGAGCACTAGAGACAGAGCAGCAAAAGCGCCTTATGATATCATGAAAGTAGACTTGGAAGCAGGCAGAAGAGGAGGAGGAGAAAGGAAATTGAGCAAAATATAATTTCATTAATTGAAAGAGAAGGATGGATGTTGTTGTGGAGGAGGAATTGTAGGACTGGAGGCACATTCTCAGAGTTCGTATGCTCTGTGTGGATAGAGGAGCCGGATTGAACCCGTCTGTTATGGGATGAAAGGAATCTCACATGAATCCCTACTTTCGTTGTATCGACATCGTCGTCATATATTATGCTTCCATACAACATGAAATAATATTTTCCGAAAATGTGTTCCATGATTTTCACTTGATGTTTCGCTCAATTCATACGCACATTGGCGGTCGGTAAGCTCACTAGTTCATCTCATACTTTCATTTTTGCACTTAATCTTAATATGTATACTAAAAGACTTCATTTGCTGCTATTATTTGTGGTTTCATTAGAATGGATAAAATAAAGAATCTGATGAACCCTCGCTAACTTTACAACAGAAACTTCGGTCTAGTCATTTTTTCAATCAGAAACTCGACAATGAAATAAATCCATATTGTTTCGATTTCACCGGTTAACAAATAATGTTGTATGTGCTTGAAATAAAAGTCAAGAATTAAAGAGGTGGATTCTCTCATCCGTCCAGCAGCAAGCAAGACCTACTTTTTCATCGTTGTTTCATCCTTAAGTAAAGGTGAGAATCAGACTACATCAAAAATTACATACAAATATTAAATGAGAATAATTAATGTTATTTTTCTCTTTTTTTTGGTACAGACAAATTAAACATCAAAACTATATACACTCGCCAACAATAGCCTTCTCCTGTCCTTTCATAACACGTAAAGGCATCAATTCAATGAATTGGTGTAGTTGTTGTCGTTAGTTAGTAAAGCCTGCTCATTAAAATCTTAATTCTTCCTGCAAACATTATCTTAGTCAACTTTACCGATAACAATCAACGTTTGTCAAAACACGCGTATTTTCAAACAAGGCCCGTGTTTTTAATAACTGTGCAATAATAATATAATATCTCGAGGTGATAAGTGAAGTCTTTTCCTAACACTCAGTTAAGTTGCGGATGATGAAATTCTTGGTGGAACTTGCAATTATCGTGCTTTCAATTCAAACTTGCGTTATGTATAAGTTTTCCTGTGAGCATACATACTGCCAAAATGAAAATTAGCGGATGTTAATTAGCTCTGATGAAACGTACAATTATTATGAACAGTGAACAATATTTTTTATGTGTGCCGTCAACTGCGTAGACTTTGCTACTCTTTTTTGTTTATCGAAATCAATATTATTGAACTTTTGCATTTGTGCCACTTGGGTTAATGGTGGGAAGTATATTTGTTGCTTGCTGGGGAATACAACAATCACGATTATCTACACCAAGCATCAGTGAAAAAAGGTAAGGGTTAATTTTATTTTGACTCTGTTTATTTTTAATGTACTACTTGCATAAAATATTAATTTCCCAAAGATTCATATCTAATTTTGCCAAGTCAGAGGCAATACATGCATTGATTATACTATTACTCATATGCATATGTATGTATGCTTAAAATGCATTCAAAATGCTCGGAGAACTTGAAACACTGTACTGGATACATCATTAATCATTCAGTGATTTGGTGATGCAATAATTAAGAAAAATGCGTACCCATACAGTTCTTCATATAAAGAAAAAATCAAACACGTACAGTTTATTTTCCACCATTACCTAGGTTTGCACTTCTTGATTTCTTTATCATTCATGCGCATCCACAATAGTTGTAACTTCCGTAGGTATCTAAACAGTATCAGAATTAAATTGATTTACTGTTCGTCACCCTTCGCTGTTTTTTGCTATATCATATAGAATTAAGGAGATAGGGGATGCTTACACGAAGCATTGCTTAAAAATAATCATATCGGAATCTTGGTGTATAATTTAATGTAAATCATGATACCTCTACTTACTACATGTAAGCAAACAGTGAACCTCAAAAGTTACTTTGATAAATGCATGTTTGATAAGTGGATTTGATTGAAACACACATAAAAGCATGAAAAAATATGCCTTACAACAGCAATAATTTTATTTTCAACAATGAAATCATATCATGATAAAAATGTTAAACTGATTCTTTTCTTTGTTGGATGATGCAATTTTCAATACAATTTGTGAATCAAAGATGAAAAAATAACCACAATCAATTATTTGATTACATTGAGCTTAACAAGAAGGCAAAATGTTGCTTGCAAAATCAACTTGAGAATTGAATCATCTAAGATTGGCATGTTTAAAGCTCACACAAGCTACTCATGTTCACCAAACAGAATGACGTGCTGCTCATTATATTGATTTTAAATTCTTAAAGCAAAAACAAAAGTTTATATTGGGGAGCAATCGTGTTAAACATAATTTATCTTCCAAATCGAACCAAAGCCACTGAACTATATTTCGTGTAGTAAATTGTGTGCTTAGCATACATGTCAGATGATGCAATTTCAAAAGCGTTTTTGTTGCATAAAGTGGAAGAATGAAGAATTGACAGAAGTCTATTTCTTGTCTTTCAAAAATTCTTTTGATTAATTTGCAGCCAATGTACTTTCCTGTATTTACATCATTATCTAAATCATCCATCACTTACCACCCACCATCCACGACTTTTAATTATTTTTGTTTTTATTTTGGGAGTAACAGCATTTTCCCCATTTTTCATCTCTCGTTCCATTCTTTTCATTTCTTCATTTTGTTTCACCACTGCATTGTAGCCTCCCAAATCCAATAATTTTGTACAACATCGATATTTTGTTGCTAGCAGAACTTGGAAGGAAGCCAGAGAAGAGAATGCATCATAATAATCATACCAACCCAACCATTCCCACTGCCTCTACTCATGCAGTTTCCATTTTTGTGCGTGCGATGAGTGCGTATCCATTGCGTACAATTTCTTAATGTCACAGATGAGATCCCCCAAGGTACGAAGCAGACAGAACAGAATAGGTATTATGATTGCGTATATAGGTAAAAACGTCTGCCTGAATCTGAATGACTTTCTTTTTATATAGCGCATATTTATACCTACGCACAGCACAAAATCGGCTTAAAGTTTGCATGAACGAGCGAGTGAAGGATATAGAGAGATTATTATTGGGCATGTATTGTACACAGAAAGGGAATGATGAAAGGAGAGAGAGTGAGAGGGGGAGAGAGTAAAAATATAAAAGTGGCATGTTTTTGTTTCCTTCTTTTCGAGGGAATGAAAATATCGTGTGTATAGTGAAGATGCCAGCTTATCGTTAGTGGAGCAGACGAGCAAACTAACGATCAACTCAACGAGCAAGAAGAGGGTCGTGGTTTTCAAGTTCAAGTGCATTGGAACATGGAAACAGAGTCAGGCAGTCAGTCAGGGAGAGAAAGGAATGGATTGTTGGAACGAGCTACCGAGTTTTACGTTACAGTTTTAACGTATAGGCACTCTAGAGTGAGAGATGGAGAAAAAACGGATGTTTCCACAAAAACGAAACAGTCTTTTACGTTATATGTTATTACTGTGCGTATGCTTTGCTACACGCAATATTCTAATGCTACCACAGCCGAAAAAAGTATGAAAGACGAGAAACAGGAAGCCAAATCGATCCAGTTTTCTCTGCTTCTCTCGTCATCATCAACAAAAACATAAGCATTTATCCGGAGCACTGCCAAAACAGGGGCTGTTCCAGAAATAGAACGGAATTTACGTTGGCCACATATTGGAAGCAAATTATTAGTGGAACTGTTTTTTACAGCCTTGCTAACGCGTTCTGTTCATGACGATAATATTGTTATTGGCTTGTTTCGAACGAAGAAATGTTGTATCCGTATCCAATCTCATATCATTCCTCCAGGTGTACATACTTTTTGGAAAGGGTTGGAAGGGGGATTTTTCTCTCGAAATGTCTTGTTCTTATGAGATGATAAACACATTTCCATGCTCTTTCGTTTTCTGCCTTTCAAAGTTCTTCATTGAACTAGTCGTAAGATAAATTTTGCCCGTGGTATTCATGCATGTAAAATGTTAATGTCATTATTACATGACGCGGTAAAAAAGACCGACTACGTATTAGTTCCATAATGGATGGAAAAGTACAAGTAAATGAGAGTAGACATTAGTGAAAGAGAACGCGATAAAAAGTCCTTGGCCTTTACCATATAAACAAGAAAATTAAGGAAACTGGTATTCGATATCTGAAAACGAGTGTGAGTAAAACTGAGAAAGGAATGAAAGAATTTTGCTGTAAAAATGCAATATAATTTTTCTTACACTACGATAAAATATGGGTCATTTTTATCTTGTAAGGGGCTTGTAAACGACATGCACGTATGTAAAACTGAAATGTATGAATGTAATGTAAAACGATATTCAACGGTTTGGAATGTGATGTGACGTTGGGCTACCCTCATGGATAAAATAACTTACATATTGCAAAAAGCAAAGTATTCCATTTAGTTGGACGGAAACGGTGAACCTTTCATGCTTGCGTTGTTCATAGCACTACCAATATATCTCTGTCCTTGAAATTTCCTTTTCTGGTATCTTATCGTGGTCTCTTATTTCGGCTGATAGAATCAAGGAAGGAAAATACTTGTGTAAATATGAAAGACTAATAGATAGACAAAACATTTGGTAGCTTGTGATCCAATAGATATTATTTTACACGTTTAAATGTACACATTTGCCATTCATAATGAGTTCATAGAGTACCGAAACAGGAAGTAAAGTAGGTACTCTGTACTCCAGCAATACAACGTGACAGTTTGTTAAGCCCTAACATCATCATTTCACCTATCCTACGAATCCTACACCAATGTGTGCATATGTAGGTAACTTTTAACCAGCTGAGCTGAATTGGTGTTAGTGAAAAGAGTTGAGACTTGTGATGACCTTGCCCCTGAATTCGACTTTTTTCCTATGCGGGCTAGATTATGCTATGGACCCTTTCCATTTCCTACAAGCTAGGGAGGATTGTTCCCATATATTGTGTATTTACAATGAAGAAGGTTGTTGTGCACTCATTCAATGAATGACCAAAAGAGAAGAAAAGTCCGCTAGTGCTACAAGTTCCGCTACAATCTGCCACATTCTACTACTACATTACACTCGCACATTCGTACTTTTTAGGGCTTATCTTTTGAATACGATGGTAAAATGAAAATGGTGATCTTTAAAAAGGAAACCGTGTAAAGGTCATGAACTATGTAATTGCAATCAGTCCAACTATGAAGTTGAAACTTGTGCATATCCTTGTTATTCACGACAAATTGTGCAAAAGTACATACGTAGTATTGTGATCGTTTAATTGATATGTGTAAAATTGGAACTCGGAACCATACTTTACGAAAAAGGATGTAAGTTAGTTAGCAATGAAAGCAGCATATCAGTTTTTTTCATTAAAGCATACCTCTAAAATCAGAGATAAAGGTTGCTGGTCAAAACAAGTAGCGATAGCACTTGTCACATTCTTTCCAAGCTCTTCCATCAACAGCGGTGACAATTTGAAATGATTAATGCTTAAAATACAGATCAAAGGAGCAAAGCAGATAACAACAGTAAGTTAATTGAAAAGGCATAATATATTATACACTAATATTTCTTAAATGTCATGCATGCCTGTTGCCTGTCTTGTTTACTTTCAACGAATGTTCACTTTAATTAAGTATACGTTGACAATATATTTTTAGAATCATAGGAATTGATGAAAACAAGTTATTTCTGCATCTATTCATCCGTTCTCTCATCATTCCATACTGTCCATTTCTTCCTTTTTTCCAGTCTCATGTAAAACTAGCAGAAGTATATTGTAAGGTTGTCATTTCATCTCCCACTCTCTGTAATGAAAACAAGCGAACAAAGCTCACATCTTCTAATCATCTCGTCCTTTTTTATCAACATGTCTCAAGTTGATTCCAAGAATCAGTCTTGTCTGTAGTCAACAAAAATGATTAGCCTGATGGGAAAAATATATCCATGTAATAATAATCCTCAGAAAAAAGGAAGCCTTCCATCTTGAATCATCTTCAGAGATAATGACAAATAAAAAGATTTTGTTCCGTACTTTGAGATTTTTAGAAGGTAATCTTTTTATTTTCATATGCTTGCCTGTGAAGTGTGTAGATACAATAAGATACATGATATAATTTATGTATGAATCTGAGAACAAGGATTATTTAAAGATTTCCTTTGATATGTGATTAGAATGAAAAAGATGATCTTGATGAAGATGACGATCCTTTCACTAGAAAGCGATTATTGTATCGGCATATTATTCCTTGTGATCACTGATCACATCACATGAACTGATTTGCGTATAAAGCACTTAAGACGCTATAACGTTTTATACTTTCTAAATTTAGAATGATCGAAGGACGTGCTCATAGGAGTCACGTTGATGTTCGCATGCTCGAAATTCTCCTTTTCTGTTGGCTGTTGGAGACAAGATTTTTTTGCCTACGCCTCTTCATAACATTCATTATTAATGTTCTCGGGTTCTTTCTCTTTCCATTCCATATTGTTATAATTGGATCCTAGTTGGATTCAGAGCTATTCAATGATATATATAGTGGATGTGTATTTTCCTGCTTTTTGCTTCAAACTGCAATGTAACTGATTACTTTGTTGAAACACACGAGCACAGGTATGATAATGGTTAGGTTGTGTAGGGGGTAAAAAGAGCCAGGATAAGTGATAATGTAATGTAACAAAGTAGTTCGAATTTTAAATACGCAAATATTTTTGCTTATTTCCCTTTCACTTGCATCAAAGCGTAATTTTGAAGAAACTAATGACCACGAGCCACCAAGAATGATGCCGAGCCAACTGAATGCACAGAATGGTAACGAAGCAAGTATACATACACGGTTTGTTTGCAATACACACTGTGAAGTCTCCAGTTTCAATTCAACAAAAATTTAACAGGCCAAGTAAAAAATGAGGTAAATTCATGGCATATAACATTTGAAGCCTTTGAAGCGGTGTTATGTAGCCTTTCAAATAAATGGTAATAAAACCTCCTCTTCGAGTAAACCTTTGCGAGAGCTCAAAGTATTCTGTCTCTCAGCTCTCATGGTTGACATATAGTTTAGTAGTATTATATTATTTCATAGTATGAAATTGTGCAATGTACCTACTTGAAACCACATTTGGGTATAGAAGTGTGTAAAATGAAATAATGGCTCCGCTTTTTGCCCATCATCAAATTCACATAACCTTTCTTTCATAATTTGTGCAATTAGTGATGCATGTGAGTGCGGATGTTGTAGATTTTTATCGTCTGATGTTCCAAACTTGATATCACGGGCGTCATCAAGAAAACTGGATCATGAAATCAGACAAGCTGGAAGAATCAAATGTATTTTTGACTCAAACAGAGTACTCTGCTGCAGGTCATCGGAGCAAAACTATCAGATTCACGTGCTAATGCTCCAATGTCCCTGCTGAGTATAGGCTTATTAATTAATCGCGCTAGTGGAAGCAGAAATTGAATTATGAAAGTTTATTCAAGGCCGTGCAAAACTAATTATCAAGTACCGTTGCTTGATATTTTCACTGATATGCATAATATTCATGAAAAGTCTAATGTCGAGACATAGTCGATGACTCATAAAAATTAAACAGGGGTTAATATAACGTAATTTTCACAGAAACCACAAACATACATAACATAATAATTATATATTTATAGTAAAACTGGGAATTTTTCAATGGTGATAAGAAAGCAGTAACCCCCTTTCGTAACTAAAAATGATCTGGAAGCTTTTCCATACCATGGGTCATCATCAACATCACACAAAATGTATGGTTTCCTCTGTTATTGACGGCCATCGATTACATACACAGCTTATAATTGCTTGGTCTAAAGGAAGTTAGAGGAAAAGCAAAAAAGTAGGAGTGTTTTAGTATCTGACTAGAAGTTTTGCTTGAAGCTAAACTTTGCTATTTTTTATTAGATTATAGCACTTTAGCTTTTTGCCATACATCCTTACACGAACAAAGTGGCATTGACATTTTTACCAAGAAAAGTGCAGAATATGTAAGTTGACTGGGAGCAGGAGTAATCATATTAAACTAAACCTAACAACCATAATGTGATATGATATAGGCAAAGTTCAACACATCTTCACTCGAGAAGTTTTCCATATCTTGATGCTTGTTTACAGGAAACTTATATAATCTTTAGTACACATGAATGTTTTATTGTATATTTGACATTTGTAGTATGAGCATTATGAGCTCACTTTCAGTTAATTATTTCTTGTACTTCTGGCTACACCATCAAGTATTCAGTTGTTGTGTACAAAAACAGTTATCTTTTTTATGAGCTGCTTTCTTATGCCAAGTGTGAATAACATGGAACGTCTCATATTTATTTTGTCCTGATTTCAATTTCCACCTTTCTTTGTCTTTCTTGTCTGGGTGTCTCCAACTTGGGCTTCCTTTGTCCATGAACCATGGTTTTGTGCTGTAGTAGATAATAACTTAACATTTTAAAGCTATAAATAGCAAGACGGAACGTCTGAGCGTCATTCCGATATCTGTGTGCTATGATGATGTCGGTAAACACAGTAGTTATGTTGCTGTAAGCATTTTAACGACATGTCTGGTAAATATGATTAGCTCCTCCTACGCCCCCGCATCGTATGTTGTTTTGTTCGCTTTTTATTATGCGTTTAAATTACTTCCCGTTTTAAAAACAGCTTTATTTTTTCTTTCACCCGAACTCGCATTATACTTCGTAGTCATTTTTCAGCACCTCAGCCATCATAAAAAAGTGAAATTAAGAAAATTCAAAAATAAAATGACTAAAATTTCGTTGTCGTCTGACTCTAGACTACATTTTATAGACTTCTCAACAAGCTTATCATTATGCACTTTAAACCAGACTATGATGCATGGAACATAAGTGAACCTTTATCAAAATAGGCTTTCAATAACTTGTAAGAGGATCTGTGTCCTCACAGGCATGTAAATAAAAATAAAAGAACTGAAAGCTTTCTTTGTTTCAACTTGAATCATAATAAGATGCTGTCTAAATGTACTACAGCTAAATTTCTTCCCCTGGCACTTCAAGAAAGGATCCCAGTTTTTTAAAAGATCGATCAATGCATTGCATTGTTGATTGTTGACTTCTGTTAGTAGCCTCCAGCAGCAGGGGTTGTTAAAAAATGCTGATCATCTCGTAACAAGTGAAAATGACATTGAATTGAAAGATGTGTTTGATGGTCATACCAGCATCTCAAAGTATTCGTTTTGTGCTGACGATGCACATAATAATGTGTAATGTACTTATGCATGCATGCAATAAAATTCAAAAAGGTTCAAAACCAGTTGCATCGTCGTGCATAATGCTGTGAGTTTCAAATATGTGGGCCAGTCGTGTCAAGGTCTTTTTCCACTTGTTCTCCAACCACATTTTTTGTTCTCTTCATCACCATCACCATCATCTGCAGCACATAATAGATACAGAAAAGGTGTATACTATATAATATAATAGGTACGCCATATGTACCGTATTTTCTGTATTTATAGCCTCCCTCAATTTATAGCCCCCTATATTTATAGCCTTAGAAAACCGAGGCAAA
>JAQIXX010003785.1:0-18345 GCA_034700605.1 Willowsia nigromaculata | reverse complement strand
AGTGTTGGCTCGACAAGCTGATAACAAAAATGGATTTTGCCAGTCCATCAATGCATTTTTGGTTGAAGCCTAACTTTGCCATTTTTATTTATAACATGACCTTAATTTAATACTGATGTGATATTTATGCGAATACTTTAACAGACTTAAAAAATAAAATCTATATATCGAGTTTCGTTAAACGTTAGTGTGGTAAACGTTCCATTCTCACCTCAAAATGTAATAAGCACAGTCCATACAGTTTTTGATACATATTAAATATGTTCATACATTCTTTGCTAGCCCAAACATTAAACTGCATTATACATTATAATACATCTTTGCATTTGCAAGTCTGAAAAAATGTCTGAATCAAATGTTAATAGTTTTTTTCCTACAAGCCATATCTACCCATCCATCAATGATGCAAGCAAGCCAAGCAAAATCATAAGAGCACTTGATGCTTCGAAATTTCATATTCTGCTGTTGTTCTCTACAATAATAGGCGTGTAATGGATGGCAAACAACAGCACACGTCCAACGTCGAATAGAACACGACGCGTTTACATCATGGTCATTAGTATACCATCAAACCATCATCGTCATCAAATCAGAAAAAAGCAAGGCATTTTTTCTCCTCTTTTGCTTTACTTGTCATACAATGCCGAATAATAATGTGAAAAGCTAACAATAGGACAGCAACTCGTCTTGTGCTTCTTACACCTCTGGGCATTTTTCATTCGGCTTTTTCTAACTTTATCGAACGAAATTCCAATTCCTTTGTGTACGGTATTGTTACCTTTTATTGATGGTTTAGCATTTTTCTTGTAATGGTCTTTTATTTGCACGTTCCCCATGTGTGCAAGATCTGACATGAAGAAGAGGGGCTTGACCATAATGACTAATGAACACAGCTACAAAGATGCTACAGAATCGATATATCTACTGCACAAATACTCCAAATTACAAAGCAAGACTGTATTGAGCCTCCTTTTCTTGAAGCCATATTTTCACAAAAATCAAGATATTAACCTTCTTCATGCTGCTTAAGATTCCATTTTTTCTGTAGATTTCGTGTCTGGTCAGTACCCAAATCCGAGGAGGCGTATACGTTTTAAATTGAACTAGCCATACAAAATCTCTTGTTTCCTTTCTAACCTGTTGAGCAACTTACCAAGTTTGAAGTTGTAATCGTACACTAGGCACAATATTAACTTTGAATGGATATATTCATCTTGTAGGTATAGCTTGCTATCATCGTATTGGAAGAAAAAAAGGGAAGACGTCTATCAAATTTTTTTTCTATCTAATAGATAGACAATTCGGATTTAGTGTAGTCGCCATTACGAAAAGTACAACAGGCGTACCATGTATCAATATTGTATTGGAAAATGAAATCAACTTTGTGGATTACTGATTCCATCCGTTGCTTCATTTTACAGGTTACATAGAAAACCTCTATTTACAAAGGGGGATATATTTGAGATACGATATCAGCAATTAATTCCAAATTAATCAGAGCTTTATAATAGTAAATCATTCAATATCAAATTAGAATAAATACTGATACCCGATCTGATTTGAATATGGATGTTGATTGCTTCCAGGCTTTTTTGGCTGATGCATAATTAGAGCACATCATTAATATAAAAAATTTGATGCAAATCAGTGAATAACCGAAGAAACAGGTTGTAGCACACAACACGTAAATTAATGGCAAGATTAAATAGTGATTCTATATGTTATGCAGGTATTTTAAGAATTAAAGATTACTCATTTGTTGTGTGCTATGCTAAGAGAAATCAAAGAGCTGTCTCATCTAGACACGCAGGCAAACCCCCGTAACTCAACAATATAAGATTTAATTGAAAAAATTCAGTAGCGTAAGCAAACATGTCTCCTGCTTAGTACCATCCCACATAATTATTATTTCACCTAAGCCCTAAGCCAAACATTTTCACAATCAAAATACCGAGGAAATATAGAAACGTTTTGATATTAGCATATCATAAAATAATTCAAGATCAAAAGATGAAGCTTTTCTATTTTATATGCTTAATTATTTACAGATGCTTCATGTGAAAATACATTTTGAACTTAAATGTGATCAACACAAACTATAGGTATGTATTTAGTTAAATGTAGTATGTATTTATGTATAGTTTGACAACATCTGTTTTAGCTACATTTACAGTAATATGGAGAAGAGAAATGCAAGTTGAACTATGCTGCAAGTTATAAAAAGCACAATCACAATTGGAACGAAAAATAATAGGCATCACATCAGCCACCCGTCTGACATTTCTTTGACGGTAATGAATACTTTTTGGTTCGTGTACACGAAAATGCTCACTTATTTTGTAAGTTTGTTACTCCTTCTAAACACCTTTAACTTTGAAGATGAAGATGGCAGGATGAAAAAGAGGATTTTTTTGGAGGTTTGAAAGAAAATTTTGACACACACCAAAGCAAAACTGAGACGTGGAATAATAATACACAAAAGAAGAAAAGAAAGATTGACTGAAGAGAAGAAGGGTGAAAAAAGAAGAAAATAATTTTTTACGCCCATATCCATCCGTCCGCCCTGCGAAATTGGCACTCATTTGTCTCATTTATTTTTCTATTCTCATCATTTTGAGAAAGTGGCTATGTCAGACTCAAACATTAAGGAAAGAAGGAAGGTCTTTATTTAGTTGTAACTTCTAGCATTAAATCGAATAATACTCCAAGTTATATGCACCGTTTCAACAATAAATTTAACTATAAGACAAACGTAAACTAGTATCTTCAATTTTATACACGACGAGACAACCTGCAAAGCATAATATACGACAAGGTGAGATGTTTCTATCAAGTATGCTATACGCAACACATGTAAAAATGAGTTATTGCTCCTATGAAATGGAGATGATCTTGCACATTTCACTTTGCTCATATATTTTCGGTATTGTAAAATATTATTGCTTTATTAAAAGCCATCGTAAACATTTTTTAAACCTCTGTGAGCCTTCATGTGCATCTCCTCTTATCATCTTTCCCATTTTTGTTATAAATATTACATGAACATTAATCTCATCATTGTACTGACTCTCCATTTTATCTTATTTTACACGGGTGAACTCTTAATACTATGTAAATACCTTTCTACAAATTTTAAGTGAAATTGGGATGTTGATAGCAAGTACACATAATCACTTCCGTTCCTCAATTTCTTGAAAACTTGAGCACTACCCAATTTCATGGTAAACTTATTTCGCTTGAAGAAAAGAATTATTATTATAAATCAATTTCATTACATATGCCCACAAATTACGGAGACTTGAAATGTTCAAAAGCATATAGGAAAACCATATGCTTTGAAATTCGAGTAAATTCATTTAAGTTACGGAACAATTTAAGGTCAAGGAGATATCAACTAAAGAGAAACGAAGGATAATAATATACATTTTAAATTTCAAATTATAGAATGCCGTCGACTAGAATAGTATCGATAACGGTAAGGATCACGCCGAGTTGTTCTTTGTCGTTCGTGAGTAAGACAAATCTTTGCAAAAAAAATCTACCAGCCACCAATTTTGTATATTATTTGCCAAGCCTACAGCTCCTTCATTTGTAGATTCCTATCATCCGTTTGTGATTCCATTCTATTCAATGCAAATGAGGAGCGCCATCAATCAAGAAAAGATGGCTAGCAAAGTGATTGTACTTTGAGTTGTTTGAAAATTAACAATGATTGGAATTTGTAAATATTTAAGTGAAGTTATGCTACTATATAACTCGGCAGATTTACAAAATAAAAGTGCTGGCAACAATGACCTCTCAATATTTCCCTTCTGTCCTCAAGCAAAAAGTATCAATTCCCTAGGGGTGCAGACAAAATTCGAAAGAAATCTACATACATTTGCTTTTTTTATAACTTAAAACAGTGCAAAATTGTAAGTAAGGTATGCTGTTTGACTTTTATGCTAACTGACAGGTATGCTTTGCCGGGATTGTTGGTAATGACACAGAGAACAATCGACAATGACTCATGAAGTAGCATTTACCCAAAAATAACTGCACTATACATATATGTACAATATCTAATGCATGGTTTAAAGCAAGTTCACCAAGTTCTACCAGCATCATGTCCAAAACTAAAATATGCAGCATTAATGGAAAAGTCATCGTTAGTTACTTCTCGTTTGTTGGTTTTCATGAGTATGAGCAATAGAATAATTGGAAAGGGTTGAATCATCATTCAAATTCAATACATTTCTACTTAAAGCGAATCTACTCTGCTTCAGTAATTTTTAAAGTCATGCATGCCTAGAACACACGTAAGTACTCAACATGCAGAGATTTTGAAACGATTTTGGTGAGGACAATGACATACACTTGCATATTTTAAAAAATCAATCCAATTGACATACTATCAATAATGTCTAATCTAATAAAAAGGCAGTTGCATCCACAGCAAATGACACATTTTAAAATGTACTTATATAGATTTACATAAAGGGTTGACAAGAAAAGAAGACTGACGACGATGAGATGTGAAAACGACTTAAATTCTGTTCACAATCTATCGACCACCAATGACAGGAAAATGTTCCATCATCTTTCACACCACCAGTTTTAGTTTGTCTACTACTCTACAGACTTTTTAATGCTTACAAAAACCAATCGATTGCTTAAAATCTGTAATTATAGCAAAAGAATTAATTTTATCAAATTCATAAGAATGACTATCATCTATCATCACTGACAAAAGATTGCTTCGTTGAGACCACCAGTGATTCAACTTTGCATTGATTATAAAAATTGAACGAATATGGAGAAAAAATCATTCGATCAATGTTGAATGTTCTCATCTTGCTTTTCAGCATTAATCGATTTTCATGTCATTTGTGTTTTCACAAAGATTACATACTTTTTTGCATGGTCAAAGTGTACAGAATACCGTACCCTTTCCTGCGTTTCAAATTGGAGAAATAAAAAATACCGACTTCATGTACTTTTAATTTTCAAATGTGAGAAGCATGATTTTTCTGTATATTTTAAGCGTTTATGGATATGGACAGACAATGACCAGTGAAGTTCTTTTTTTGTGTGTTGCGATAATTTTTTTATGTGAATGTATGCATTCCTTTTACATATTCTCAAATACACAATCACACAACCTCCCAACTTCCAAATATAAAATGTGTATATTTGACAAAGAAAGGATTTAGAAATGGCCGTCGGCTGAATTTGACTGATGATGTGTGTTCTCTTGTGTTCAGGTTGTTGTGTTGATGTTGTTTTTTGTTATTGTCGTTGTTTGGTCGTTCTGTACTACATGGGATAAAAAAACAGCGAAACGAGCAGAGAAAAAAAGACGATTCCTTCTGGGCGAATGACTGGTAAAAGAAGGCAAGAATCGTCACAGAACAGCACATGGATTTTTACTAATCACAAGAATAGGAGAGAGAAAAAAGAGTTAAAAATAATTTTTGTCTCTTGAAGGCACATCTTTCGGAATCATACTTGCGTTTGTGTGTGTACAGATTGAAGTCAGTGAAGAACTGTCGAGAAAAGATGAAAAATGAGTTTGGGAGCGTCAAATGGTTTTTTATTGATTAGTTTCATTTCCCTATGGGCTCTACTCTGTCTATCTGGCATTGCCATGTTGAATGCTTGATATTATTATGCTTTCGCATAAAGCATTTATTGCCTTTTTTCTTCCTTTCTTGTCACTCACTCTCAGAAAAGTCATACAACAGAGCCAAGAGCTCTTCGCTCAAATTTTGTTTCATTTTAATTCTGTACCTTTTCGGCCCTCCCTGTTTTCCTTCCTTTCTTATTAATGTTCAATTGTACATGTGGATAGATACTTACCTGATTTTTTTGAATAAGCAAATTGATGTCGACATCTATTAATGTGCATATATACCTGTAAGTAGCAGTATATCTTTGCTATTTTTGTACTTTTTCCGTTTTTACCTCTCCAAAAGCAAATGCCGATTCTTCTGCATGCATAAAAATATAATTTTGCGGGTGTATCCCGATGCACATCACGTACATTTGACTTCTTACAGAAAGAAAAAATAACATTTTTTGGGTGTGGCATTACTATTGTCACATTCTTGAAAAATGTTATGCTGTCAATGTACATGTACACTTGACGCCTTATAATTTAGCATTTCGTATTTTGCAACTTTAAAGATATCAGAGAATTTTTTAAACTGGTTAATATTTTTACTAGCATTAGTATGTGGAGGATGGAATGCACAACAAACTACGTATAGCGAAAAACTGTCTTTACTATTTGAAATTCTACGTTTGGCGATTCGTTTGGTTGGTTTTCCCAGGATTAAAAAATATTAATTCTTTGAATTAAAAAAGCTCTTTAAACGGAAAACTTTTTCCCCAAAATTCTTCAAGGATTCATTAAGAGTGTATCTATTACACCTTCTTTTTGCAAGGTTGACTTTGATGAATTATGCTTCTCGGTCACTCACGCTTATACAGTGTACCCTAAAAAGGCCTTTCACCCTTTGAGAATGAAACAAGCCGCTATGACAAACTACATGAGCGATAAGAATAGTACGGATGATTGCGATGATATGTGAGAGAAAGAAGGTCATGGGATGCTACTACTTCTCTGCTGCTGGTTTGCCTGCTCCTCCTGCCTGATGATAATGATTACTCTTTCTCTCTTGTTGATACTTAAACATGCGTGGCTTTATGCCAAAAAGGTCTCCCGACTCGGATTCCTATTCACGCATCACTGATACCAAAGCACAGGTAGATTTTTTAAGAGATGAAAAGATGATCCTTCTATTCACACTTTAAGGGCTCATGCACCCTGACAAGTTGGCGGTACGCATTCTAGTAATACAAGCAATGAAGTACAACAACCAGTCGGAACGTTTGTTTCTCCTTTGGTTGACTGATGATGATGAGCGATGAGTATAAACCCAAATATCCTAGAAATGCAGGCTTTAATATTTAAAAGTTACTGGTTTATCGAACCATCCACTTTGCTTCTCATTCATTTGTGACCGACTTTTTTTTATATATATTTGGGGAAAAACTCACAGGAAGGCAACTCGATACACCCTTTTAAAAGGCTCGATTTCTTTTCGTCTTTCTAAACTTCATCTTTCTTCAAAGTTCGCTTAAGGTTGTGCAAAGCTTTAATAGGGAAAACAAAAGGAAGGGATTGCCACCCTGGAAAAGAATTTGCCCGTTTGTCATTTATGTGGTGTCACACACAGAAACTTTATCCGCTTTTAATAGAAAAACTCATTTTTTGTATAAAAATCAAAGTGAAAGGAAATCAATGACGATGAAGGAATAATTCATGTAACTAACGGGTTCATTCTCAGAAAAAAGCAAGGGTTTGATTTGTTAGTGTACATGGATCAAGAACATGTCATGCATCCATGCATTTAGTGTATATTTTCTTTCCCACACACCAACTTTAGTTCAGACTTGTTGCTACCTTTGAGTTTGAGATGAATGATCGAAGTGGACAATCGTTTTTTTACTTTTATGGAAAATTTAATGGGAGAAGATTCACTTTACTCAGCTAATGTTTTTAGAAAAATCAAACATATAATTAATCATGTTTCATATCATTTCGCCTCATTGCATATTGTCCAGAAAAAGTTTTCATGTACATTTATATGATTCACGAAACATGATTCAGTAAAAATGATAAAAATTGGATTGAAATTGATTAAATGTAAAAATGAGAAAAATCCATCAGCATTTTTCCATCATAGAAACTTGAATTTTAAATGTATTTTTTCGGAATGGAAAATACAAATACAAGTGATCTAAGTTTGAGCGAAAGGGTTAAGCCGGTCTAGTGAATGAGAGTTTTTTTTCCTGATTCATTCACATGCTACTTTCCTCAACACACATAATATTCTGATTACTGCAGTGAGGTCAGCATTACGTTGCAAGATTTCGTTCCCATAAAGTTCCAACATTTTAGCTTCCACACATGGCATTGCACACAAATACAAACACTTTGATATTTCAGCTTATTCTATCCTATTTCCCCTAAAAATTTCAATTACCAGATGAGAAGAAAGGGTTGTGAAAGGGTTAAGTTGAGGCATGCATCTACATAAACCAACGGTATGGTAAATGCAGTGTACCGATTTTGACGAATGAAGTGAAATACATGGTTGGGGAAAAGTAAAGGGTTTAAAGTGAACCGAGCACATACACAATTCAAAGATCCAAAGGACCATCTGCGACAAAGCATGTAAAAAACTCGAATTGAAAAATGCTCTAAAACTGATGCAAGTTTTTTATGAAAATTTTCATCCAAAAAATCCTTTCCTTCTAACGCATACTACCGTATTTCATGCTTAATGTTCCAATAGCTGAATGTGTGTTTGAAATACAACTCTGCTCATAAATCATAAAAATGGCAGCATAAACACAACAAAATATGAGTTTCCCATAAAATTGAAGAATACGTTTTGGTCATACATTTCTTTAAATTGGATAGATTGTGTATGCAGTGTGGTTAATAGCATCCTGTAAATTTTTTTTTTTGCTGGAAAGTCTCACCTCAGCTTTAGAAAGGTGGTCACCTTAATTTTTTATGGAGAAAAAATCAAAATTTTCTATGAAAAGCCTCTTCCCCGACAGTTTTAGGTCAGCTTTTTAAACAACAAAAATTCAAACCCGAAAACGATAATAATTTGGTCTGTCCGAATGCTTCTGATGACAACTGTAATGCAAACCAAGTTCCAATGTTTTTTTATCCAGACGACACTGATTGTGATCAGAGTGGATTTGTTTATCTCTGCTTCAAAATTGGATATACTTTATGAACTTTACTGTGTCAACTACATGAAATCATATATAGAAGTTTATATTACTATACTCATTAATATCCACGCATATTTATCTATCCAATAGCTTATGCTTAATACCACTTTGTTCAATGCGAATAAAATATTTCGTGAGAATCTTCAGGAGCTCACACTGAATCCAATGGTCAGTTTTTAAAAAAGGTCTCTCATTCAATAAGTAGGTGTAAAAATGTTTCTCATTTATACAATCAACTTTTGAATGTAGCCATGCTGGACAACCTGTGTTGAATTAAACTTAAGAATATAAAATGTAATGTCAATGCATAATGGGTACATTATTGGTAAGATATATTCAACTGTTCATCAAACGACTGTTGTAAATGCATAAAAAATCAATGGGCTTGGAGTAGTAGCCTTACAAATGGTTTCGATAAAAATATCTCAAAAGGTCATTTTTTTTCAGAAGAAATATAACAAAAAGTGGACCTGGATGGACATCGGTTAAGAGCAACCATAAAATACTGTTCTAGTTTCAACCCTTCACTAGTTTGCCTTTCATACATAAAACAATACACACTACAATGAGCTCCCATCACAGCTGAACAAATAACAGAATGGTCATTTTCATTCACGTTCACAAAGGTATGCTTCAATTGTCATCAAGATTGAAAAACGGAAATGTTCCAGATTTTATGTGATGCGGATAGTGAGGGTCAAGTTCCAAAGAAAATGTGTTACGAGTACATGAAGTTTTTTTTTGCAAACAAGTAAATAAAATGATAAAGCATCTCCCACATTCATATTTCAGAAGCGTTAATATTATGTGACTACAACTAAACTGGACAGACATGAACCAAAACCATATTGCCCCAGTTTACCTCTTCGGAATGGGAGTTTCTTCATTTTGTACAAGGGGACACACTGCGCGCAATTTTATTTAATAGTGTCTCATGGTAGGTTTTATATATTTTTCTTCAGATTAATGAAACCAAGATCAGTTTTGAAGAAAAAAGCGCAATATAGTTAAAACTCATCAAGTGTGCTTATACTCTGTAACGATTGTCATATTTCAGGAAATAGTTGGGACGGTTTGTGTTGAATAAGTTGATTTATATTCCCCAACGTCAGTAAGAATGAGATGCCTTCTTTGGTGTTCACACCATGATAAAATTGATAACATTCAACACATAATGACAATTTAATGATGTATTTATCAGAAAAAACACTGATTAATTTTAAGATAAGTCTATCAACGTCAAGATATTAAAGCTGGTTTGTGAGATTTTTGGTTCTCATTGTCCTGAAAACATGGAAAATAGAGAATCTAATCTCTTCCTGATCTTTAGCAAGTATTTTAATAATTCCTTCGATAAAGAAAGAGGTAGAAAAGCATACAGCTTTACAGCATTTAGCTTTCTTCGTCCATTATTGTACAGATTCAAGAACACTGGGTAAACCTAAGCTATGGTACATGGTTGGAAAGAGATTACTACTATGCGTTCGTATACGTGAACAGTATGGCCTATTCGGGGCACTGTACAATGAAGATCTTATCTTCTTTCACTTTGCATCAATCAGCAACTGTCAGCCAGTTTGTGATTATAAACTCACTCAGAGAAAACGGGATAATTTTAACTCATCATCTCTGCATTCATTATACTTTTTCATTTTCTACATTCTGCTAATAGCTTTATAGACATTTCTTTAAATTCTTCTTGAACAAAACAGAATTTCTCACTATTTGCAGCATCAGTTCACAGATAAAATTCACAGAACAAATTATCGCATAAAAAATCATACTAAAGGCCATTAAAAGACTAAAATGAATTTACAGCCCATATAATTTCAAATGCTTAACCATTTGAAATAAGAAAATACCAAGATAGAACAGATCATAGTGTAACGAAGGTGCATTGTGATATATTTTTACGATTCACTTGTAATTCTTCTTTTCACCTGAGTATGCATTTAAACACGTTCTATTTACTTTAAACTTTGCTAGTTCTACTTGTTGACTACATTTGAAATCCTTGCATGTTGTTCTGTTGCATGAATAAATGCGAGAAATTCAATTATTTTTATTTTTTATATGCAGAGATTCATAACAAGATATTTTTCTTTTCTTCGCAAGAAGAGGAGAGTTTCATGTTTTACCCTTTCAAACAGTTTTCCTCTTTGCAGAGTCCTCATCTTCATACGTTCACAAGTATTTAAAAGCGATTTATTTACTTATTCATTAACGTCTATTTTCCACTTAAAAATTTTGTGGTCAGCAACACGAACATTAAAGGAAATACGACGATATTATATTAGGCATTCTCTAGCAGTGTACAGGTAAAGTCAATCAGTAACATATGCATCGTATGATGGAGCATTGAATATTTAATGCAATATATATTTTCCCTAATGCATATAATTTTACTATTTTTACCGATGTGGCGATATTACTGTTGTCTCCCTTTTCCTCGAGTTAGATATTCCTCCTTCTCCTTACTCCTCAATCCTGAGATGACGAAGAAATATGAAATGAAAAAATCTTATGTTTTGAAGAAGCAGGAGTTTCACAAAGTCATAAACACTATTTTCGCATTGCATACGATCATCGTCAATATCGGCCATCATCATCACATTATTATTCTATTCACCTCACTCAATACTAATACCAGCAAACAACCGACCTAAGAAGCATTCATTTTTACTTCGCAAAGATGGCGAAGAAGACGAAGAAGAACAGTTAGGAAAGATCTTGAGAGGTTATTTTTCTTCCTCTCTCTCTCTCTCTTTCAAGGGGTGTGTTTACGATGCTGTTTTTGGCTATTTTTATATTTCTTCACTCAATTATCATAAAACAGTACCTGGTAGATGATGATGATAGAAGGATGGAGATGAAAATAAGAAAGTTAAAGAAGAAAATATTTTTTCTCTCCTCTCATACTTATATTTCCTATTATGTTTTCGCGTGTAAATATGCATAAATTGTGATGTTCACAAGTAAGGTTAACGATTTTACAGGCACACAGTCAAAATAATAATGAAAAATAACAATAACACCACTTTTTGGCACATTTGAAACCACGATAATAATAGAATAATATATTTTACTGCTGACTGATAATTTTTCTTGAGAATGCTATTAATTCCTGTGGTGGGTTTAGAAGAAAAGGTGAAGAGGTTTACTACCAGCTTACGAAAGTCTACAAGCGCACTTTTAAGTGTCATTTCCTATTATGTTCAAAAGCAGATATAAATTTTTTATACTACAATATGGCACTGTCGAAATGTATAAAATTTTGCAAGCAAAGCACGAAAATTTTGAGTCGTAAATTTTCCACGGTTTTTTCATACTCTTATCTCAATCTACCTATTAAACGGAACAAACACTTTGGAATGGCGAGAAAAAATTAAAATACAGAGAGTAATATCTGATTTATGAAGAGAAAAGAATATCTCTAAAGATGCAAAGTTAAGACTTTTCTACTCTGATTAGTTTAAATATTCTTCTGGCAACATTCAGTGGGAATGTGTATATGCCAGTATGAATCATCATGAATATGTATGTATGCTGAAGTTAAGTTATTTTACTTTTACATTAATAATAATAATAATAGTTTTGCGGGGAAGGAATTCATCTGGTATGGAATAAGTTTGGTGTTGCAACGGCGGCAGTAGCGTGGGAATACACATGGTCCATTACAAATGCTCATTCATGAGATATCATAAACTCTTTCTTTAAGAAAAAGGCTAAAAACTCATTTGGTAAGACCTGACTCGGGTGCTGTGGTGGAGAACAAAAATTTATTTTCAAACCGTCTTTAAAAAATACATAAAACCCTGGTTTACAAGATAAACTTTTGCTCTCCCACTAAATAGTTCATGCTTGCTTGCATGCATGCAAGGGACAAATATACGCATGCATGAAAGAACATTATTATACACGCATATTTAAATGCTGGCAACAATAAAAAATATACACGATGATGATAATAATATTCTCCCTCCTTCAACAAAACGGAACAACATCAGTATTTTTGGAAAAGAAAGCGACGTGGAAAAGAAAAGCATAATAAAAAAGTAAACTTGTCTATTCTCATTTTGTAAGAACTCAAGAGGGTCTCCTCTTCAATATTTTTATTTACGACGAAACGAATGCTAATAAGCTTGATCATTAACACATGTTAAAAATATGAGGCAGACAGCAAACGTAACAACTTTTTGGAAATGGGTCCAACATAGGTAAAGTTATGCATATAGTTATGTGGGCATGTATTTGGTTATGTGAGTGACAGCAACATTTTCTCGAGTATCATCCAAGTAGCTTGAGAGATGGCAGAGATGTTGTGTCTGGGGTAGAGTGGGTCTGAATGCAACAGCAACGATATATGTAGAGCTTAGCTGTGTATCATGTTGGCCTGGATTAGTGAATCTCTTACGGTTTTGTGGAAAAATAATATTAGTAGAAACCAAGAAAAAGTTTGGGGGAATTGATGCACTGTTGTGTCTTGAATGCACATAAACTCTAGTATATAATCTCGCCTCATCGCCCTTCGAAGCAGTCAGTCGGCTTCGACTATTCAGCCGACGTGGATGGATTTTGAGTACTACATGGGCATGTGATATATGATGCATAAAGACTCGTTTTGGTGTAAAAAACTGCACGTTTCGCTGGAGAATTGTTGGTGGTGGTGGTAAAATACTTACTCACTTTCCATCCCTCGTTTGCATGCTTTTTTGGTTTTTTCTGGGGGAAACCGCGAGACGAGCTTGTTGCTGGTGCGGTGACTCTTTTAATGCATGAAATGTCTGTAGTCTGCATATTATATATTATTATAAGTCTGACAAAGTATTGTGTAATGTCGACAGACAAAGGGCACCCTAATTTCAACAGCTACTGATTTGGGTGATTTGAGTGGAAAAACAGGGAGAGAGAAATGGGTTGGATTATGTAAACATGTGTTTTACATGACCCGTATACTTGTATGTTTTGGGTATCTTTTACACAGATCTCGTTTACGTTTTTCGGCGTTTTGGGTAATTATGTGTGGAAAAAATATTAGGAGGGTAATTTTAGGAACTGAATGTGACTTGCCGATATTTGTTCAACAAGTGTTATGCATCCAATATTCATGTAAATAGCATTAATCACTTTTAATAATTCATTTGGGGTAAGAGACGTGGTTGTAAATACTTCTGTGTATACAGAAGAACAGCATACCTAATAAACCTGTTGTCTTGAATTGACAACAAAAGTCAGAAGCAGATTTCACTTAATCAACCCTTTCTGTAGCGTTAAAGATCTTTTGAAAATGACATCACATTCATATTAAATCTTTATGAGATGTAGCTTCAAACGCCCTTACATCTGTAAGTAGAGAGTAAAGGCGAGTTCTTAAAATACTCAGATTATACTTACACTGTCAGGCTTATTTCTAAAACTAAAATGATTACTGCCACACACTTTTGTTTTTATATAAAGGAAAATGCCAAACTGAAATCCAAAAAATTCCTATATTTAGGTTATAAAGCCGCTGGCATTCCCATTCTTATTGAGTTCCTATTGTATCGATCACCTATTATTTATGATTCATTTTGAAATTGCAATAAATAACATAATGTTCACATATAGACGATGGACGCGGAGAAGTTAAATCCATTTCATCGATCATCAGTTTTTACAGAATATCTGATAGTGTTGCTTATTTTCGTCTACAATTTTGTTCGACTGTAAGTACACACGGGTTTTATGTTGAAGAATAAAAAATCGAAATCATATCATGACAGAGATATTAAGACGAGAGAAAAATTCAAAGAACTGTTGCAATAATAACGATTGTGATGCGGTCTGGCTTTGGCTTATATGTGCGTCGTACTAGTTATGACGATGAAGTGTACAAAGCTGTGATTAATTACCCGTTAATTATGGGGCTATAAAAAAGAAGAAGAGTGTGAGCTTTGCTAGGTTGCACACGTACGTTTACCGCAGAAATTCAATGCAATGATACGCCATTCTTCTCATTCCTCATCATCATCAGCAATCATTATTAATCTCTCCATTTTCTCTCCCTCTTCTTTTGATTCCTACACAATTAAAAGCGGAGAATAACATTATTCAAGTGTCTGCGAGACTTTTTAATTACCTTTACACGATCAGGGGGCTGGTAGTAGCCCTAGTAAAGTCAACGCCACGTATACGCGAGCTCTTTGATGATGATGATACACAGAATGTAGAAAATGATAATATGATTGTGCATTCCTTTATCCGACAGGTCTGTCTAAGGGAATCAAGGCATGCGAGCTATAGAGCAAATCAGTTTTTTGGTACGCGGCACGGCAGGTGTAAAGTCCAAATTAAGCGAAAAAAGTAGATGATGGTGATAAGGGATCCTATTATCATTGCATTACACTCCGCTTTCTTACTTTTTGTGATGGATATTATTAGGTACGTTCTACAATTTTTTATGGGACGTATTTTACTCTTTTCACGCGTAAAAGGCTCCGCATAGACTAGTAGAGGCAACAGACATATTGCCGACAGAGATCTCTACTTTGAGGAAGATTTAAGATGAAACACTAGAGTAACATTAAGAACAACAGCAACAATGCAGAACGATGAGGTACTCCAATGAGCGTTTTCTACTCATCGTCAGTTAAGCGGATTGTAGAATTGAGGAGGCCCCATGTTTACGAAATGAAGGAGGAATTTTGGTGTGAAGTGAAGGAGCAAAATTGAATATGCGAAGGGTATAATAAAAGTTAGGAAAGGATGAATAGTGAAACTTTATTGCAATCTTTCCAATTCTTAGTTGGTTAGCGTTCAGGAGATAAGTGAATTGCTAATTATTTATTTTCCACAATGTGGTAGAATAGGAAAATTTTATTTTTCGTTTTGAGAAGGCGTAAACCACCGTCGTAGAAAGGCTTGAAATAAAGGTGAAACTGAAACTCCTTTTTGCCATTAAAATACCATATTTCTTTCCAGCACACCTGACGGTGACTTGGTACTTTCATAACATCCATAACTCAAACTCAGTTAGTCACCAGGCAAGGTAAAATTTTATGGCTAGCTGTTGGTGTTTTTTACTTTCAAGAATTATTGAAAGACTCGCAAATTCCATTTGTAAGTCCATCCGTCCAACCTTGACAGCAAGATCAAACAATATATTACCGCAAGAGGACCACCAACTCCTTTGTCTTTACATGTTCGTGTATTTGTGTATGCATTTCGTTCGTTTCTTATTTAACATTTTTTATTCATTTACTTAAACTTTTCTTTGACTTTTAAGATGGATACAAAACTTCCAGGTGTGACCCAAATAGCCATTTATATCTAATGTACATACATGATTTCAGTTTACATCATACTCCTAGTGTTACTAGGATGTAGCTCCAAACTATAATTATCGACATTTCAACATTAAAGTAGAATGTATCATCGACCCATTTGGTTATCCAAAGTTTCGTTTAAAGAAAATATCGCACTCTGATCGATAAACCCTTTCTTTTCAATAAAAGATGTAATTTTTGAATCATTTAATGATAATAATCCTTGAAACTGCTGTGTGATGGTGCTCTTTCTGATGCCGAACATCATGGGAAATCGGGAAAGATTATTATTACCTTTAGGAGAGGACATGGATTTGATGAAATTGAAAATAAAAATTGCACCTTTCCAATGTCATTTCAACCCGTTTGATCAAAGTTTTTGTTGTAATTTATATACATACTTCTATAAATTTGATCGTACAAGTTTGCAGGAATAATCCTTTCCCATTCTCGTCTAATACCGTCAACCATATGGAGCTGAAATAACAGTAACAGGAACCTATGATATAACATAATACACAATATACTTACCTATTACCTAAGTAGCAAAGCAAATGTATCGGAACTGAGACCGTTGTCTTCTTTAACCAATTCAATAACAGAATCCCTTTTGAACCTTATGCTCATCATAAAGGAGAGGAAGGAAAGGGGAAACCGTTTTTTATTCCACGAAACTGCTGATCATGATCGGAAGCCTTTTTTCTGACACAGTATAAACCAAGTAGCGAAGAGAGAAGTGCATAACGCACCCTTTTTTCTCCATCTCTCTTCCTTTTTTTCTTATTTGTTTAATGTTTTTAATGTTCCTCGACACTTTATGTACTGTATTGGTGTTGTACACACATACACACTCTGATGAACTCTTGCACAATGAAGAAAAGCAAAAGAAAGATGTTTAAAAGAACCCGATACTCAAATACAGTTAGTTTTTTACTCTTTTTACTTTGAAAGCTACTCTAAAAAATTTATTGCAAGTTATGACCAAGTCTGGCTTCTAGAATTTCATTGATTTCAATTCAATGGTGGGATTCCCATCGTTTAGAGTATTTAACAATGTCATAAGCACAACAAAATATTATACAGTTTTAAAAATCTGCTATCGTTTTGCTGGATTGTGCCATCAAAGGGTCTTCCTGGTCAGTATAAAAAATTGTGAAGAAAACCAGGAACTTGTGCTGATGATAAAGTAAACTGAATGTGAGTTTTTTATCACTCAACCAGTTAGTTCACACACACACACATCAGCTCATTCATTCTTATTATAAAGGAAAGTTCATAAGGCGAAAAGAGAAGTGGTAAAAAGCATCAGCATAAGTTTGCAATAAATCTACTGACATTCCAAACAAATCTTTTATCCTTATCTCCGCATAGTCGAGGTAAAACAGTTTTGGGATTAAATACAAGTGCGACCACAACAGCGATAGGAGGACTTCCTGCTGCGTGGTTTGTCGGTTTTGTGTCGTTTTGCGAGATAGTTATGCCACCGTTGGTCGGAAGAAATCATGTGCTTTATGGAAATAGCTATATACATGCTTTGTACGGATGACTTTTTGGCTTTATTTTACTTTTCACACATTTTTACTACTACAAATGCACATGTAAATTGCATTGTAGCTTCTTTGAAGCTTTTTTCTCTAGAACGGATACTTTTTTATCAATCATGATATCCTGCAGAGATGTCTACACATGCATGCATTCTATGATTAGCTTTTCCTCAGCTAATGCATTTTTCTTTAAAAAAGAGTCTGAAAAATAAATGTATGCTACGTGTATTTATGTGGATCACGGAAATCCGTATTTACTTTATTCTTAAAAAGAGAGGAAAATGACTTACGCTAAAGCTCACCGTCTGTAGAGATCACTCTTGCATACAAAGACGAGCCACTTTGTTGCCTAATCATTTTAAAGAATAATTTACGACTACCGCAAAAATGGGCTGAAAAACACGGAAAAGAAATTAAAGGGATTTACTCAACACTCATTGCAATACTTTTCCTTCTATTTTCATCTCTTTCTAAATTGCCTGAAATTCTTTTTCTTTCTCCCTTAAAATCAACTGAAATATGGTAATTTATTGCCGAACCACTTGGGCTGTTGAGTAATTACTAATAGATGAAAACAGAGAAAAACGACTGAAAACCGATGGCATTAATAATTTACGGTTTCAGTGTTGAAATGTTGAAAGCAGTGGAAAGATAGATGAATGAATGAATGGGATGCGCTCATTCTTGGATAAATATCCCGG
>JAQIXX010003784.1:0-18345 GCA_034700605.1 Willowsia nigromaculata | reverse complement strand
AAATATCGGCGTCTAATGTGTTCAAATATGACAATTTTAATTCCCGGCGAAGCCGGGGCGTCAAATTTTGATCAGTTGCTCACACTGGCACTTTTTTTTATCAGGTTACCTGATTTATTGTTTATTGGAATTCTTAGAGTTGCAGATCGATGGATTTATATGCACATCATGAAATTACTCTGCACTTTCTTCGTCTCACTTTTTTAATGACTCCGAAGACTGATTGCAGACGCCGTGTGCTACCACCATCAAAGGGGTTATTGGTGTACATTTACGAAGTAAAATGGCTCACGTTTTTTCAGAACATCATTAATATTATTAATAATTACTGATAAATTGATTTGATAAACAGTAAGTGCAGAGTATTCACGTGGTAAAGGCGCTTGAAATTAATGTACCATTATATGTTATGCATATCATTCATGGCAACAAAAGATTTCTTTCAAATGAATTGATAAGTGTCATTTTCTTAACGTCATGATGTGTTATCAAGAAGTCACCATGTCGCGGATGTATAAAATAAATTACTGGGAAGTATACATGGTGGCAAAGTGCATGTCGCTTTGATATGTCAATTAGCAGAAGCATGACAATCTGTCTCTACACTGCACTCAGGCCATTTAATATTTTTGAGGATGCATTTTTTGTAGAGCCTTGCAGTCTAATAGAGTAGACTGTCTTTATGTATGCTTAAAGTAATTGATGCACATTATGCATTGCATTTTTGAAATGTTTCATTAAGACTTCACAAAGCTTCTTTCTGGCATTGAATGTGGCAGAGTGATTGGCAAATATTTTATCTTACAGAATGGCTTAGTTGCGGAATAATTATTGAGAAATTGTCGCAAGAAAGAGCAATTCAATCAAATTGAAAATGATTGGGTCAATTAATTTCAGCACATGGCGTTTCGTATTCATATGAAGATACATAGGTGTACATATGTACTGCAAATGTTTCAACAAGTGAATACAAGTTTCAATACATGTAAATTCACAAAATTTGCCACGCCAATCTCGTGGATAACTACTAGCGTCTCTGATTTTTGTAATTCTTGTCAGATGCAAGTACATCAGCACTGTTCATGCATTTTATTGTCCCAGCATCTTGTGAGTTTGCATGTTTCTTCGAAAATCACGATTTTTTCTTTTCATATTTTGAACGCACGATTACTACAACACTGCTAATGTATTTCCTTTTCACTTTCAAAGTTTTTGTTCTGCACTTGCTTGCAGTTTTTCATCTTTTTCAGGTAGATAATACAGTTTGCAGACAAAACCATGATATGTTGGCTTTTATAACAATGGTCAAATTGGTTATCTGCTAATTGTGTTTAGGAAATTTTGTTGAAAGATTTCTTTTTGCACCAAAGTGAAATCCAATCAACTCTTGATACGAAGTGATGACTAAACAAGCATTGGATACTGTTGTAGTGATGACGACAGTAAATAATGTTTTGGGTAGTTAGCTATCCATGGTTACAAAAGTAAAGTAGTTTTTACACTCATGAGTAAAATAAATTTGCTTGAGAATTTACTGTTTACGGATTTCATTTCCTCTGAAATTGGTCTAAGTTGGACTTTAATAATACTTCTTACTCGTTCGGTGAGATTTTGAACTGAATTACGATTCCCACAGAAAAGTTAGAGTTTTGAATGTATAAAATACAAACTTACTTAAGGAAGGAATGTTTACACGCATTAATATAACGAAACTTCTATAATGCAAATTTAATGTCCATCATAAATAGATGAGGATAATGTTCTGGCTGTCATGATACTAATCAACTGATCATTTCTTTGTCACCCTGCTTATATGGGAAATTTTTCATTTTCAAGTTACTGCTTTTTGGTGCGCTAAATTTTCTTGCAAATAAGACTAATTTTGTAAAAAGAAACTAGATGAGATTTGATCGCCATGTATTTATGTTGAGGATAACTATAATAACCTTGACTAAATATGAAGATGTAATGCTTTGATTAGGGCTTAAAAATTCCAATGTTGGTCATTATATTTAATTAACTAATATGTATCTCGTCAATACTATAGTTTATTATTCTGCGCAAAGTTTCTTGTCAGAAAAATCTAGCAGCTCATTAAAATTATGATACGCAAAAATATTACCAAATTGAAAAGGTTATCTGGTGACCGTGAACATAAAAACTTAAGAACCCACAAGTGCTTTGTTACTGAAGAGACTATTCCATGACCAGGTTGCAGTTCTTCGACACTGTCGATTTTTTTAGCTAATCATAAATTCTAGTTTATAATTAAGCTCAATTATCTAATCAGTTTACGGAGCTATTTGGCATAAAAAGGTTAAAAATTTAGGCTACAAAGTGTGTAATTGGTAAATGATGAAAATTACTACCTCAGATTTCCTTCCTGGTTTTCTCGGTTTTACTACCTCGTTCATTCTTACTGCGGATAATGATGTGATGAATGCAGCATAATTATCGTATTTAATTCAATCAATTTTGAACATTTAATCGATTCTATCAAGATGCTTAAAGATAAAATTTATTCGTTCGTTCTACCATGAACGCTGTTACAACCTCTTGAAATTTTTCACCACATACAGACTAGTGGTGAATCGCAATGAAATGATTCAAGCAATTAATATAAGACGATATTATAGATATCGTAATTAGTAAGTAGGACAATGAACAACATGTACTGCGTGATTTCCTTCGGCAGTTCTGTTCGGTGAAGATGGAAATGTATTATAATTCCACATTTAACAATTAAGGTTACTCATGCAGTTTGTATTTATGGATCTCACAATATTATTCGAAGCGCAAATCATTGTTTTTGCCTGTCAACTCCACATATCCGTTCCAATGATGACCAAAATCTGTTTTGTCTTTCTATCTTCAATTTTTAAAAGAGCAAGTTTTCAAAATCAGCGTACCTGGTGCAATGACACCGCATCAACACAAGATCATATTTTTCATCATCCGCTTCTTTCCTTGCCACTATACTCAAATCAAATATGCATGCTACATACTATGGAGAAAGAAGAGTTAGCGCACGTGGGGAAACAAATACCAGAAGGCACATCCATAAATTTGTAAGAAATCAAGTTGAAAGAAGTGGCTCCGCATCATCTTTTCGCTATTATCAATTTTCAGAAGAAACCTATACCGGACATGTTAGGGCATAATTTAACTTCCTCAAGCTGTTATTATCGTCCACTTACACTGCCGTCTCTACTTTATAGCAGTAAAGTAGTCATGCAAATACGTGGTCAGGTGAATCAAAGCAGTCAATGTGCAACAGCGGCAGCAGCAACAGTGGGGAAGTGAAATGCGGCGTGCATGCTTTAAGCAACTTGAAGAAGTCGAACTTGACTTTCAGTCGGGTCGAGCGAGATTGATGTGTCCCCTTTTTTCTTTCGAAGTCGTTTAAACGTTCTCGTAAAAATGTATTAGTTTTACATTCACGTATGCACATGCATTACGAAAAATGTCGATGCACTGCACACGCACGCACTGATAAGGGAAAAATCTGTGTATTGAAAACTGAAACGTATTTTACTCAGAGGAGATACACGCTGGTTTGCTGACGCAAAACCCCAGAAAGCGGGCTTGCAATTCATATCGAACATTAAAACGCCATCACCATTACCAACTTTAAGAGACATGTATAATATAACCGGTGGATTGGAGTCTTCGTTTTTTAAAACTTCATGCACTATTGCTTTAATGTACAATACATGATGATCATGAAGGAGTGATGAGTGTAACAAAATCTTAGAGCATATATGAGTTTTATATGACTGTAGACTCCCTCGATTTCTGCTTTATATCCTTAAAAAACTGCAAACTGGTTAGCTGTTGTTAGTTGTCCCTAATCAAAGTCTGTTGTCTTGTTTCACAAAAGAAATTGATACTTCTTTCTTTCTTCTTCATACAATCGAAACCTTCACCTAAACTACCACTGCTAAAGCATAAAGTATATATGGTATGTTTTGTACATTGATCTGTCGATGTGTAATATATGGATTATAGGTTTTACTCTGAAGTACCATCATCGTCAACCAATTGTGATCAAATTGTGTGCTTGAGAGGCAAACGACAGTGAAATTATTTGAAAATATAAAATTCCAAGCTGGTCGTGCAATCCAATGATTACCGAAAAATTCGACTCTCTGTGGGTTGTTTATGCTTTAATGCAATTAGTACAATAATATTCTTCATTTGAACGCAATATTATCTGTTTTACAGCAATTGTCATTGACTGTCGGGATATCATGATTTGCAACAAGATTCAGCCTAAATTGAAAATTGAAGGAAAGCTTGTCATTTCTGCCCAGTATAGTGATTAGTTTTTATATTTATGGAATTTGATTTTTCCATCATGTTTTCTACATCATTTAAATAAAACTTCTTAGCTGTTTTCCTTAAAATTTATGAATTTCTTCAAGTTCATGTTCAGTTGCACAATGGAAGCGGTTTCATAGAAATTTAATCAGTTATTTGACAGTCCTTCATTTCAAATTAAAATTTTGTCTAATTCATGAAAACAATCTGGTATTAATTAATGCAACAATAACAAGTAGAAGAAATCATACAAACACATTCTCTCGTTACTCATAAAGCAAAGATTTTACTTAAACAAATCTAACTTTACGGCAAGTTTGCGTCAGAGTTAAATCAACCAACTACATCCTTAACGCTGTACAATGTAAGTCGCGTGAGTCCTGTCACCATTTATACGGCAACATCTTGAAAACACACGATACAGCATAAATGGTGTACAAGCTGTGAAGACATTCTAGATAGCTAAACTTCGTGACAGCTTACATCATTGTAGTACTATTGCGGTTAGGAGGATGCCAGTCAGCTTATGCAAATCAACGAGCATAATGTTTTCCACATAATGATGTGAATTTTTAAAGAAGAATTATAATAATCAGATGAATTAACATACGCAAAAAAAATCCACTTACGGAAAGGGTTCAAAATTGACAATTGCAGAAAGAAACATGGACTCGTCATAAAAATTGTATTTCATCGGCTCAAACAATAATTCAAATCCATTTCATAGGTTATGAAGCAAAGCTTAACCAAACCAGCCAGTAACCAAAGCAACTGATAGTGGTTGGTCATAGTCATAATAACATTATCAAGTTATCTCGGCGTGGTGGCGGTTGATGCCAGTCATCATGGTTTTTACCTGTTCCTTACACATTCTTCTTGGTTTCTATAGTTTCTATTGCTGCATGCAATTTTTTGGGCTGTCTTTATAGCTCTGTGTGAATTTTCTAAACAGAATGCGGTTTTTAGTTCAGTTACACACATTCTACAATTGGTTTCAGGAAGGGATAACACGGTTTAGTAGATGTTTTAAAGCGGTGTTCGTGCCAAGTGCACAGAAATAGGAAAAAAAATCTTTTATGCACAGTTTCTGTCTTTTCATGAATGAGCTCTCTCAGTGAGGGTTTTCACATATTTGACCAAAGGAGTAGCAATAAGTACCAACAGTTTGTCTCCTCTAGAGAAGTACTTGGGTTTTCAATGAGATGAAAAGATAATGAAGTCATTATTCGACCAAGAAAGGACTGACTATTGAAAAGAGTAGATAGTGTAATTAGCTTGAGTGCAATTGACTTAAATATATCTTGTTTAATAATGCATGCATATATTTTATACATTTTAAATTGCTTGCACATAGCATTGTGGGAAGGCAATGCACTGCTATTTGAATTAAAAGTGACTTTTTATTATTCATTATTATTTACAGAAGCAAATTTTATGAGGGTTTCAGTTGGGTATAATGGGACAGCTATAACTTTTGTAGCACCTCAGAAACGATAAACTTTAACGAATGCCAATATTAATTACTGCATTATGTACCCTTGGCAGTGCAAACTTTATAATGCCTGTAATTACCAGTCTAAGGTTTTCAGTGATGAAAATAAGCATAGACTTTGCAACGACTACAAACTCGCCAAATTCCTCGAAGAACATGGCTTCAAGAGTAATAAAAATTGCCTTCCTTCCTGTGTCTCGCGTACACAATTTTACCACCCTTCATTTGCAGCTATTGTAACAGGTATGGTGACAGTGCAGTATAAGTGCCTGATATAAAGACGAGAGATAACTAGAGTGTTTGCAGGAAGACAAAAGAGAGGACGGGATGGGATAGTAGTTTAGCTTCTGTTTGTTACTAAATTGCAAATTAGAATGATTAATGGGTGTATATTTATTCACGTCAGTGTGTTTGTAGATGTTTGCAAGTAGGGAAATTGAAACGAACCCACTTTGGTAAATATGTGGGTAAAGTACAACGCTGCAATGTGTACGATTAAATCAAATCTAACTTGAGAGACTCTCGGGAAGGAAGATTCTACGTTAAATATTATGATTTTGATTTTTACTCGTGACATGTACATTTAAATTTTTTACTGTTTATTGTCGCATTTTTATTTGCCTCGTAATGTCCCTTTGATTTTAAACACACTGCCATGTTTTCGAATGACAATATGTAGTTATTGAAGTATTGTCTACAATCAGTAAGTACACATATGCATTAGTGTACTGTTGCCGTTGCAGTAACACCTACACCTTAAAGTATAATGAAAGCTCTATAGCTTCCAACTCAGTTTTGATCTCGTTTTTCCGTCACAACGCACAGCTACGTATCCTGTGGTACCTTTCATTTATTAGCATAACTATTAAAAGTGCAGTTATAGCACTAATAAATGCATAGGGTGGAATTAGTTGCCCACAATTCCCAATTTGCATCCGTTGATGAAAAAACTGTGCAAATAATTTAAATGTTTTGATAAACCCCGAATACGTCCATCTTAAAGAGCAATACTGTGGCGAATTCGATGCACGTAAAATGCAATATTCATCATTCTTTCCTATTTGACGTCCAACAAGTTTCGAAAAGCAAGTACCGTATTATAATTTTAGTTTGTCTTGTCAATAGTCTAGCAACCACTTAGATATAAATTCGATGCTCTAAAACTTCTAATCTTGTAACGCCCAACGATACGCCCGTTTTGCTTTTTATCCCACCATAATTTTGTATACTAATGGAACGGTGCAGAATTTTAGTTAAATGGTTAATGGAATGAATAATAACCATAAATAAATGTTTTTAACGACTTGAGTTAAGTTTGAGTCTGAAGCATAAAATAATATTATATATTTTTTACCCTGAGCATCGTTCTTTAACGGCATGACTCAACTGTCATACAATCGAACGTACTGCGTAGTCCATTAGCATGTATTTTCACCCCTTCATCTCACCGTTTTATTTTATGGCAGTACTCAATTAGTTCCACGCAGTTAGAGTTTCAACGAGACATTCATTTCTCATGGGATCCACACCGAAAAATGGGAGGATGATACTTCAGTCCTTCTCTAAGGATGAAAATATTTGTTATTGTGGCTTACAACAAGTGATGAGCACGTTTGAATATAGAAGCGTTGATCAATACGGTTTGAGCAGAGAAGTAGCAAGTTAAGCTGAATTACACACGTAGCTTTCACTTCATATACGCTGCTATCTGGGTTATTATTGCAAGTATTTTTCAATAAGAAGCTATGAACTACCCTCCAATTCATCTTTCAAATGTAAATGGCAACGGTTTATAGTTTGTAGAAGAAACGCTTGCTATACTGTACGTGCTTAGATGACGAAGTATTCATGTAGAAAGAATTTTATGCTTGCAGAATATTTACCCTGTATATTTGCCACCTCGTTAAATTCCAGTTTATAGGCCATAAAATGCTCCTTCTACCATCACTGCCCCTAGTTTTTATGTCTGTATCTATATCCATGAATCCCAGCATCCCTTTCTATCTGCCAGTTTGCCAGTCTGAGGACCCATGCTTTTCCAATTAAAACTGATTGCTTTGATATTCCTTTCGAATACATTCCGCATCCACACTTTAATTTAAGCAAATAAATATTTTGGTATAGAGAAGTAGAAATATTTCAACGATATGTCAGCCAAGGGAGACCCTAACCGAGAGCAAAAATATACGCGCTTGATATATTTTATGTTATGCACATTACATTTCTTCAGAAGAAACGTGAAGATGAATGAGGGGACAGAAATCTTTCACGCTGGAGAAATCATTTGAGCATTTGATCATGTCAACAAATATTTATTTGGGGTTGTCTCATTTGATACACGCTATATTAATATATCCGCAGATTTCGAATTGCGAATTGCCTCAAGTCATATATTTTATATCTCATAAATATTTCTTTCTTTCTTTTTTTGTAGAGAAGCCACTTTTGTGTACAAATTCTCATCGTTTCTCACTAGTGTCGTTTGGAGATCTCTTGAGGAAAGGTGTGCCAACCTACCCGAGCCAATTCAAAACAGATTGTCAACCGATCCAAGGCTATTTCTCTCGGAGTGTAATTTTCTTACACAATCACAGCTCCAAAATGGTGGAAATGAAGAAGTCTTCATACTACGTCCTATTCCTGGGCGCGAAGGAGAGTAAAGGGCTCCGTGGTCCTCACTACATTGAGCCTGTTTTGCAGTACTTTGTGTCTCAAGAGTCTCGCATGCAAGCTTTGAAAGTGACACTTCAAGTAAGTGGAAAAGGATTGAAGATTATTCCGTGCAATCAACGTGTCGTAGGAGTTAGCAACGCGTCCGAAAATAGTCACACTGAAAAACACTTCATCCCTCATCATGCCATTACATGCGTGTTCCAAGCGCCGCCACCTAATGATGATATCGTCTCCTGTATTCTACTACTTTACAATCCAGATACCAAGTGTCCGGTTCACGTCCATTGCTACAGGTAAGTTATGTCAGCGCTTTTGATTCCAAAATTATACACTAAACTGCATAGTATATGGTAAACGTTTGGAGAATTCGATATTATCAGTTAAGCTCATAACAGGCAGAAACCTCTAATGTTTTCATCATGCATAACAGAATCATAATAACAATAATACTATGCAACAAAGTTACAAGAAAACAATCAATGTTGAAAGATATAATGAAGCGTGTTCTAACAAAGATTTCACTTATTTAACTGGTACTAAACAGTAGATATCCTGAACACTTAATTACTAATGCAATGGCTTAAAGCGTTAAAAAATCTCTATGTGGAAATGCATTTCGTTCGACTAATAGAACAGAGATGCATTCTACATTTTTATAATTATTGTTGTTTAAGTTGCATACAGACACCAAGATAACTATTCTGCATTCCTTTTTATCGTGCATCCTAGTCATTATCACCTTCGTCATGACATGAATTTAAATGTTGAAGACTGCAGACACTTAATAAGTACCTATGTATCTCTACGAATGTTGTGGTTGTTGTAGGTTGAATTTTTATGGCAACTTTATGACAGGTTAAATTTGTTTTTGTGAGGTCTGCTTGACAAAGGCACGAATGAATGGAATACCAAGCGCACGTAAAAAACACGTTACTTTTTCTGTCTCTTTATATTATGTAAAAAATTAAATTAAAGAAATTACATGTTAGCAATACATGACGGACGGAAAGTTAGCAATGTGATTTTTTACTTCCGTTTTTTTCTTCTATTTGCAGTGTATTGAATTTTTTATCTGACATTTTTGATTCTCAAGCTTTCTCAAGTAATATTCGCTAAATGACTAGCAAACTGTAATTAAAGTAAGCTTTTGTTTGAACAAAAGAATGATGATAAGAAGAGTTTTTGTTTTGCAAAATTTTGTTGGTTTCACTGGCAGGTCTAAATGGATGTTGCAGAGTACATATAATGTAATATTGCCTTAGGGAATTGTTTATTATGTGTGATGAATGATGATTGCACGTTACTGAAATTCTCCTATTACGCAAAATGAAGCAAAAAGCAATAGATTGTTGGTGACTACGGCTGTTATAATAACATGAAGTACTTATGGCCTTTGTCTTCCGTCTCATACCTGTCGCGGTGGTCCTAAGTTTGTACATAATGCATAGATTGTCTGCCCATCCTAATAACCGGAAACTAATAGTCAAATTGTATAACAATCATTATATAATGGAGGAAGGCTTGGTGAAAAAATATTCAATATATTCGACTGATTACACAACGGTAGTAATAAGGAAAGATTTTTTGAATGCATATCAATCTTTGTATTTTTGCTGACATTTTCTTGCAGGTGTGATTCCCCAGAGACAGCTTGCGTTTTAAAGGAGCAGTTGGAGCAACTAGTGAATAGAGAAGATAACCAGCAGAAATTTAGGGACATTGAGACAAGGCTTCAGTCCAAGGGGCTTCTACCCTGCCATGCTTCCTCAAAACTGCGTGATCGTGGCACACCCGATTTTGATTGTCGTACTTCGGAATCTTCTGAGAATTCAGACAGAGGATTTGGATCAGGCTCTGGGGCATCCAACTTGACGTCTGACAGAATAGCTACTTTGTATGACTCTTTGGCTGCCGAGCTCCGAGAGAAGCTCAGTGCAAGAAAGAAGAATACGCCATTATTATTCCCGCCAAGGGACTACGATACTATTCATCGCCAGCGAGGCAATCTTATGGGAATCGAGTCAAGACGCTGTTCCAATCCTACGGTCGTGGGTGCAACTGGAAATCGGAGGTCGTATGCATCAAGGGAGCAAGAGTCATGCGGACGGTCAAGCGGAATAGGATCAACAGAAGATAATTGCAGTCCAGTTCATGATGCTTTAATGGACAATACTGCTGTGCCATCGTCTTCAGAAGGTAAAGTTAAGCGAAGAGCATATGAATGAACACGAAAAGCACTTGATGCATTTTAGCTGGGTTCTGGTGATGGAATCATTGGAATGTCAACTTTGAAAGTAGAAACTTAAGAACTGAAACATTTTTGCATGCTCATTTCCTAGTTTTCACAGTTTTTTACTCGTGGAGTTTTTTTTACCAATGAATCAGTTGAGAAATGATTTTCCTGACAACAAGAATAATTATGATGTTGATAACACTAATAATGATGGTTACATAATCATAGTCTTAAAGCATGTGGTTGTATGTACTTTGCTCTTCATACCTGAAGACAGCACGTACCTTTGAGCGTCAAAATTCATACTTGACAGCAGTCGTCGTCAAAATCATCAACAAGCCGTTATCCTAACAACCGCAACCACCCAAAGCGTTATTGAGTTTAATAATTTTAGCTGTTGTTTGTTGCGTGCTCCTTTCCATTTACTCACTTACCCTTCTTCCTTATGACGTAGAAAATCGTTGCCATTCCCCATATAACCACCATCCTCTCATTCTTTATTATAATGCAAATAAATGCAAAGTCAGAGCCATTCCTTAAAGCGTACATACAATTTTCAAATACCAAAAAGCTACTTGAATTGTCTACAATTTGGAGGCATGAAAACGAAGAACCACACTTTGCTTATATTATTATTAGCCCAGGTGTGAACATTTTTTTCTATTTAATTTTATCACTACTTTTGACATAATGAATGCTTTGGTAGTGCAGTTGACCATGATTCTATAGTCTAAAAAAATCCCTGCACATTTTCAGACATATGGTTGCCCATTATTTTTGACGAAAAAGTGTAGAAAATAGAATGATTCGAAACCAAGTCCAGTTACATAATCATAAGTATGAAGAGCAAATTGAAGCACTTTGAGAGTTTTTCATAGTCAGGTACCTTCTCACATTCCTACATAATTTACGTAATGCATCATAAATACTAATAGGCTGTAAAACATTTTCGCTGCAATTTGAAGTGCTTGTAAAGTAGATATACATATTGCTATGCTAATAATATGAGCACAATAATGACTGCATCTATTTTCTACCTGACTAACCATCCCTTTCCGCTTCTTTGGAAAACTCATTCACTACAACACTCACTGGTAATTTCACAAGGACACCATTTTTACAATTTTTATTGTTTAGGATCTCGGTTTTCTCAAATTGCAGACGGTTGATTAAACTAATGGTCAAGGAAGGAAAACGTCTCAAGGTTGCTACACTTACATACGGCGTAGTTAATTAATAAGTCATCAATCAAAAATTTGCAACGAAATTTGACTTCCAGTTTTTAGGGTTCAATTCATTCATATTTAAATGAAGCGTCTAATCATTTTGCTAGTGGCTCAACCAGTAGTACTTGTCTCTAGTTTTCTGATACAAACCTGTGTCGGTTCATCATCAATACACGTGTGCTTCCTTACTTTCTTCTAAAATGTGAAACCATAACTTGATTGTAATAGCTCTCAAAGAATCCGCTCTCTCTTTGTTTTTCTCCTTTAACACAGGTAAACAATATCTTATATATGCGATGAGGAGCATTAAGACTGCTTATAAATTGCTAATTTGATAATATGCTACAATAAAGTTACAATCATACGATGATTGAATCAATGAAATTAATAGAAAAAAATACACTAGTGCATATAAAAACGAGTCAATGCCAGTCAAAAAGACATGCATAATGTTTTGTAATGATGTTACTCTAAGGAGATCAGTTACATAGTTACATTGCATTCCATTTGTGTGTTCACATTTACGAGCAACATTGACAAAGTACGCAAATATCTTATCAAAATGCAACTTGTGCAGGCTGAACATTGATTGTAGTCGTAATTTCATTGAAGACTATTTTATACAACATAACTGTGGTGAGTGGTGACGACGAAATAATACATCCTGTTTCTGATCTTTTGAATGAAATAGCAGCGTTTAAAAGGTTGAATGTGATAGATTTCATGAGCTACAAGACAATCATAATATAACTGCGAGTCGAGTGGTTAGTTTTATTGTGCCTATAATTTCACGAGCACCAATAGACAGACATGGTCGTCGTGAAAGATGTAATGTTGGCATGTTTCTGCCTTTTTGAGATCCGTCATCATACAAGGTTATTTGATATTTTTTTTAGATTTTGCGTAATGCGATTCATAACATAAATTTCTTTGTGTGGGTTTATTGGCACCTTCGGCAGAGAAACCGTTGATTGCCATCAAATAACCCACAGAGATTCTGTCGACTTTCATTTTTAGTCAAATAAATTTGTAATATCTGAGCAGCTAAAAGGGGTAAAAATTCATATATGTATGTTTTTATTAAAATTATCATACGTCATACACATAATATTGCAGTCTTCCACTTCAGTCCTGAAAATAAGCACATCTTATGGTGAGAGAGCGAGTCTCCAAAATATTCGAAAACATGTGCTCTCAACAGGTTAAGATTGCTTTAGGTTCAATGTTCTCTGCATAACTCCACCGGAATAGAACCAGCATTTCCAGGTGTCCTGCTAATTATAAAATTGCATGTTGCTGCTGAATGCGAATGTGAGTCAGAGAGGTTAGTGGTATAGTTGCTTGACTAACTGCTTGCACCTGTTGCTCTGCAAGAAGAAGCCTTGTTGTTTTCTACTTGCTATGTGTTCATGATAATATGCACCTATCTAATATGAGCTCAATCAACTATACATGCATGGGTGCAAACAAAATGCTAGTGCTCAGTTGGAACGTGCAGGTGCGTATGACGTAACAATTATGTAAGGAAGAGGATTCCGTATCTATAAATTTTCTTCAAATTACAATTCCGAAAGAACGTGCTTGCTGATTAGCTGGTTTATTCTAGCTACATGTATAAACTTTAGTTTAGGACTTCCGTTGCCTTTAACTTTCTGAATAATTTTTACCTGTTATTATCCAGCAGATGTTTCACTCGTGATCATAAATTGGCATGCATGCACGTAGCTTGAAGATTATATGCTTTATGACCTTAACTTTAAATAACAATTTCTGTCATCACTGAGGCCATGCGTTTAATTTTTAGAACCATGCTGTTTAAATTTAGTAGCAATAAAAAATTAAATGTAATGCAGGAATGCTCGGAGTATTTTCATGGGCTACAGAAGTTTCCCACACAAGTTTAAACAGTATAATAATAATGAAACATGCGGAAAGCCCATAAATTTAGCAATTTCGTAAGTATTTTTAGTTTTTCAGTGGGCACCTTTTGAATTCAGAGTGTTCATTATTATGTCATTGCAAAGTTCTCTCCCAGCAAATAAAAACGAGTCTCGGTTGTATAGACTTTTTATTTCTAACTGCCATTCAATTAGCACTTGTGTTCCCCCTGTAGAAAGGACAGCGGATAGTGGGGATTGGGAATCGTCAAGGCGACACAAAATACACAATACAAGATGTCAGAAGAAATGTGATGTACCGTTTCTATGTCTTCTCAGAGACGAGAAATAGAAAGGCACCCGTAAATTGTAAAGCGTGCAGGTGTACATGCGCACATTCTAATTATGATGAGCACTTCACTTGATGGGCTTTATGCTTGAATCTGCATAATAATAATTTTCTTACTAGCAACGCAGCATGTACACGCATACTAAATCTCCTTGATTGTGACTTCATTCAGATTCACTTTTTTGTGAAAGACGAGCTGAGTGAGCGACGCAATATTGGTTCCTTTTCGTTTAAAAAAAGATTGTTTTTATTTGCACCTGAATAGTTCGTAATTCAATTTGTCCGCAGAAGGCACGTAAAATGTTTATGACATACTCTTCGAAACGTATAAAATGGCAAAGCTTCTGTGTGTTTGATGCTGTTGTGTGAGTTTGTTTCGTTGCATGTCGCATAAAATTTAGGGATGATGATTATCACCATGAGTAGATAATATATTTTATAGATCTTTCTTCTAGCAGTTTTCACACGTAGACGAGACATCGTCGTAGAAGACGAGAAGATGAATCTCTGCTGTTATGACCATTTGGTTAGTCTGGATTGAGAAAGGAAGACAAAAAGCGATTGTGAAAGGCGCCTGCTCACCCTTCGTTACTCTGCATTATGTAGTAATAATGATACCATGTTGTTTATGTATCCCTTTTTTGGGTCATCGTACTCCCAATCACATCTTTCCTTAGCCACAAAACTACATCGTCATCCCAACAATATCAAAATCATCGTCATCATGCCATTTTCCTCAAACCAAAATGAAGATGAGCTAGAAACACCATATTTATAAGAAAACATGGATATACATGGCCATAGATATCAATCTATATGGGATGCAAACGATGCGATCCCACCACAAAAAGTACTTCAAAAAAATTCATGGCGAAGAAAAACTTATTTCAATTGTATGTTCGTATCTTTATTTTGCGGTGATGTTACACTGTGCGTGCCCGTTTGCACATTGCACATAATAATATCATGATGATAATCTTGCCATGTTACGATTACGATGCCGTCTCTACACAAAATCGGAGAGATGAATTTGAGATCTGCGTCGAGATAAAAAAGAGTATGTTACTATGGGCGATGAGATGATCATGCTTTGACGATGATGATGAGTAGGTTGTCCACGTCAAAATTTAACTCCATTTTTTTGCATTTAGGTTTCCTTCGCTGCGTACTATTATGACCAAAAAATTGTTTACATTAATGGTCATTTTGAACAAGGGTTAAATCACGTAGGAAAATGTTGCATTATTATTACGTGTTGCAGATGTTATTTTCATGTCAATTGCAGAGTGTTAGATTTCACGTTGTTGTTTATTTCGTGCCAAATTACAAGTTGTTGCCTGAGCAAGTCGCTGTACTAAATGCTAAATCTGTAAATTCCTGGCTACAAACCACAATGTCTTTACCTTTTAGAGTTGAGAGAAGGCAAAAAAAGGTTTCGATTCGGATGATGTCAGAAAAAGTGTCACAACACAATAAGTTCATCACATATCGTGGTTGTCACATTGAAGAAATGCATTTTGTGTAAAATCTGTCCAAAATAGAATGGTAGTAGTGACTTCAATCAAATGACCTTGTGCAATGCAGGTAAATGTCGTATATGCAATATGCTTAAAGTTACAAGATACATACAAGCTATAAACGGTAGCAATAAAATAAGACGTTGCATATAAATAAAATCTGTAAAAATGTAAGGTTACCTATAAAATAGTAGTATTTTAAACTGCTATAGCAGGTATTTTTTTTAGAGTCACGGCTTTTCCGGAAGAGTAATTCGAACAAGGAGATTCTGAGGAAGAGAAATAAAAGTACATAGATGACTTGATGTAATACTAATGAGGACTTTAAACATCGAATGAAGAATGTCTTTTCTTCTCACGTAGGCTATTTTCACTGGTACATCCTCGCGAGTATCTTCATCTATCTTCTATTTTCTAAATCAAAAACAGCCATCGGCAGCGGTTCATTGTACTACAGCAACAGTATCTAACACGTCGTGAAAATTACAAAAATTCACAGACACTCTATCTTTCTCTTCCGAAGACTTTCCTGGTAAAAAAGTAGCTAAATAATAGATACATACAAGAAAGCGCTTTGTTTTGTACAAGTGTTTATTGTAATATCGCAATCATCATCATTTTCATCCTCCCAAGTCTTGAATCCCGATGATAATGCTGCAGGGTTTTCAACGATTTTTGGAGTAACAATGCGTTTTGAGTTTTGAGCATCATCAAAATAAATCATCATCAACCACCACACACGGCTCACGGATGGTAGATTGTTCTCACCTTGAAATCGAATTATTGAATGCATTGAAATTTCAACAAGTTTAGTTAGGCTATTTTTGGATTTACTAAAAAAGATGGTAGTTTTTGTCTTGTTGCATTTTAAATACTAGCAAGGTAGTTTCCGTACATTAAAATGTGGCATATGGGGATGTCTTTCTCTGCTGAATGCCCTTTACTTTTGGAAAAAATACTGCTTCTAGGGTGATTATACGGAATATTCTATCCCGTCTGAAAATTCTACAAGAATCCGACTTGTAATTTGCAGCATCTATATATGCGATAATGCGATTACTCGAGTGTGATTGTGTGACGATAATTGGAAATGGAATAAAAAATTAAAGTCAGGGTATTATTTTTGGCACATCTGGAAGGACATGATTCTAAAACTGTATATTAATAATAAAAAAGATCATAGAAAAATGACTTTTGCAGTTTTGACGAGATATCAATCTAAAGTTTTGACTACATTCAGTCTAATAAGATTCAAGATTTTCCAGCTAGAATGGACACAACTGTCTTTTTTGTTGCAATAATTTAAAGAATGACTTGGAGAAGTCGATAATATGCTATGTATACCTGTGTTGAAATACTGTTGTTTGTCCAATGTGAATATTTGTTTCACTCGAAATAAGTTTTAACGTTTAACACCTGTCTCTGAAGCTGGTTCCTTTTGTCATGTCAACCATAAAGTATGTGTGAAAGTTGTGTTCATAGTTGAATCAATACAACATGCTTTTGATTGTTGCATTTAATTTTTCTGGATGTACCTAAATCTGTAATGTCGCAGATTAAATGTTGTATAGCTTTAGTAGTACTGAACTGATCATGGTTCCTTGTTTATACGCTTAAAAAAGAAAGTGCATCTACCTACCGATCTACCTGTCATGCTTTCCCATGAAGTTGGCCTAGGTGCGGTGCATCGATGATCTCACCTAACCTAAAGACAACGATGGCCACTTGTTGATCAACTCAGAAGCTGCGTTATCGAAAACAGTGCTGGTTTTTAACCTACATACATAATATGTTATGTTGGTGCACAACCTTTAGAGGCCACGCACGACAATTCATGATTATTTTCATGCATGCCTTCAAACAAGGATATTTACGACATGTCCATGACGTATGCATTCGGAACAGAAATATTTTAAAACAGTGCATTAATCAGCATACAAATAGATTGCATTTGAAAGCTGTTATAGTTGTAGTTTACTCTGATTTGATATCAATTCGCCTAATTTCAGCAATGCCAAATCAAAATTACTAACAATAAGGCGCAATCAACTCAGTTCAAGATGAACCTCAAAGATGACATTTCATATTAAATTGTTTCTCATGGATTGTCTAGTATTATCAAGATTAAACTTTGAATGTTTGGCCAAAAGAGCATAACTTTTATAATCCTATGTTGCAAAATCCAGAGAGTACAATTGATATTTAATATACGAAATGCTGGTACACCTTATTTCAACGAGCTAGCATGTTGATATGACATATCAATACAATCGAGCATTCTAAGAATAACCCTTTCTAGAATTGTTTGGAAAATATCCATTCGTTTTTTGCTTGGAAATATTATTATAGCTGCTGCTTTTATCGAGCATCAAAAAATTATTGAAGAAAAATGGTGCATATTTCTGGCTACGCCCATATTCTTAGTATTCATGTTGCTAACAATAAAACATGCCTTTTCATATTATCTAATATTACGTAATAGCTGGAGCAGGGGCTAGGCGGAAAGTTGCACTCGATGTTAGATGAGTGCCCTATATATAGTGTTACGGGGGAAAGAGGATCGAAAATTGAATTGCTTTTGGGGACCATCCATTTAGTACGTAACAGCCGAAGGTGGGAGGGGGGGTCTGAGTTTTTGTGACGTTCCATGTTAAAGGG
>JAQIXX010003783.1:0-18351 GCA_034700605.1 Willowsia nigromaculata | reverse complement strand
ATGGCGGGAAAATGCTTTTTATCAAAAAATGTTATTAGGTGTGTTAAATATTACTTTCTACGTAATTTTCAGTCAATTCTGAAAAAAAAGCATTTTCCCGCCATTTTGGGCCACTAGGTAAATATTTAAAAAATACCACATGGCCACACCAAAATACATAATACTGCCAATTTTCATCGAAATCGAAGACAAAAAGTTTGCGTACATGATCCGCCCCATCTAATTCCATGGCTCTTTACTTTTAAGATTATTTTGCTACTTTTTTGTTACATACCGGAGGAGAGTATTCTTGGTGGAGATTTTCAATAAATGTTCTACTTTAACCTGGCAAGCATATTATGATGTCTAGAGGCACGACAGGAAGACTACGATAAAAATCATGGTCAAAACGTATTGAATGAAGACTTACACGCCATGGCAATGTGCCCTTTCCCATTTTGAAGATAGCTAAGAAGAAACAAGAGAACATCTGAACAATTAAACTGTATGGCCTTCCCCACAGCCCCTATGGTGTCGCTTCTGCCAATATTTTATTCCTCAAATTGTAAATTACATGCGTGGAAGGAAGGATATGAAAGCCGTCACTCAGACGAGCAATTGATAATAAAATTTCATCACTTTCACTTCGAGGCCCGACATTCTTCAAGTCTGGTGCTAAGACCAACACGCCATTTAAATCCCCATTTTTAGCTTTCAAACGATGTGACAATCGACTTAATTTGAAATTCGTATTTTGGAAAGCCACGATCAAAATCTAGGCCACTAATCGCAAAACTCCCTCTTGTGAGACAACTTGTATAACTTTTGAGCAAATACTTTTCTTTTCAATTTATTTTTTCTCTTGAAAACGTGTTTTTATGTGTATATAAAATTATTTCCGCAAGTGAGGTGTTCATCGGCTTTTTTATGGCACCAGCTTGTATAGTAAAAGAACTTGACCCTGTATTACTGGTATTTCGGAATTTTGCAAAATACTCACCTATTAAAGAGCTGGCACTTTGTTTCGGATATTTTCTATTACAGTGGTGTACACTCGAACCAAGTCGTACCTGTACGAAGATATTGCTTCCCGCAATGTTAATTTTTAACACGTACATTCAATGTCTTCAAAAAATTAGTCAGTTACGACTAGGCTTAATTGCGTTGTTTCAATACAAAAAACTGCAATGTATTCATCAGATCGGAGAAAAGCCTGTCAGATATGTGGTATTTTTCCTTATGGCATTTGGGGTTGTGCAAAGCATAACTTGTAAGATTGTTCTACTGACAAGTTCTAATTTTCTGTCGTTAGAAGTATACATAATTTATTTGCTTATCGCTTATGTGTTGTCTATATGGTTATATACGAGAGCGTTCCTGTCGCCGTAAAATGTCATGAGTTCAGTACAGCTTTGCTGAAGTTCTCGTGGGGAGGAAGAACAGAAGGTCTGAGAGTGATCCGATTAATTTGCAAAGATATACCTCATTACAATTTTGGAATTTGGAGAAAATCCTTACGCGCCCAGGGACCAATATCATTTCAATACGGGGTAGCTGTGTTTGACCGTCAAACGAAAACAAATTATTTTGCTAACATAGCGGAATACACCATTAACGTTTTATTGCTTATAAAATAGTTTGAACGAAAGTTTTAAACTAGTAAATTTGTAGACTTTGTCCCATCATGTGGGAATATATGACATGAAGGCACTAACATTTTCCAAAATATCGTAGCCAAGTAAATAGATTTACCGTGACCAAAATGTCCATCCGAGTTACCCGCTCATGCTTATCAACATGGTAGACTTTTCACAAAAAAGTGTAAAAATTACCGGTCTAAATTTGAACATGAATAACAAATAACTAAATATTATAAGATACACAATGTAAAGTGCATATAAGCGAGCATAAATAATATCCATATTTTGCTCGCAAAAGCTTGACATAAATAAATTGTTACTTTTGAATTTAATTAAAGATTTAATTGATTGTCTTTACTACAAAATGTGTAACTTGTACTATTCAGCCACTTGTAATTGGATATATAGCATATTATTTAAGCGGATTTAAACCAAATTTACACGGGACAGTAATATACATTAAAATGAGGCAACATATAATTTTTTGTCGTTACCCATTAAACCTTTTCGTAAAATATTTTAAACAATACATTGGTAAAATACGCCTCACAGCACGTTATCCTACTTTTATTTAAAATAATATAAACACGAAGCAATATGACGTACAAAAAACTTGAAATCAGTGTGTGAGCGTGGTCAGTTCTTGTTTTTAATTAAAATAAGCAACAGTACGAAGTAGCCGTTGAAATGTCTTGGGTTTCAGGGTGCATTAATGATAACGAGAACTTGTTCATTGTATGACGCTTTAGTTTTTTACAGTCGACTGATTTGAAGTAATTACAGTCGTGCGAACACGAATGACTCGAATTGTGCATAAGGGCGGACCCACTTTCAAACATTTCTTTAAACAACGGATTACGGGTAGAATATGAAGGAGGTTGATCTTAAAGAGGCTATAGGAGGGATTTTGGTTGGAACCTCATGGCTTTCTCACTGGAAAGATGAGCTTACAAATTTGTGATAACTTTATAAATAGTACCGTAATTTGCTCTTAATAATTCACTATAAAATTGCAAATGTTATGTTACCGTAGATCAGCTTAAAATTATAAATTTCTATGAAATCAGGAATGATGAATTTAGAGGTCATAATTAAAATCCGGAATCAGAAGTTTTTAATAAATGTAACTATAAAAATGTTCCTTCGGAAAATGAAATTATATCATGCCAATAATTGATAACTGTTTAAACGAAATGAAAATTGAAACCGGATTCTTTTACTTTTATTGGCCTTTTTTTGGACAAACATTTAAGTTTATTTTCTATACATTTATAACGACCATTTAATGCATTCAAAAGCTCATTAAAAGCGATACTAGATTGTCAATTACGGCAAGGCACCACTCCAGAAAAGTGCTTCTGTCTACATTACAGAACGGATATGTCGACATGATACTTACCGACATAAAAGAGCGAGCAGATTTATTCAAGGCACTTTGACGACGAGTACAGTTTACTAGCCTATTCTTATAAAGCGTCCACCTCAAATCCATTCCATCTAAAATAAAACACTCCAGGTAAAACATTAAAACTGATATTCCCAAAGCTGCCAGTAGCACTGCTGTCAACGCCAAGCCTATTAGTGTCATATCTTCAAAGAGAATATCACTATATTTAATCAACGCCAGTCACCACAGCACATTTCTATGTCACTTAAGTACGTAAATTCTGCAGTAAACTCAAAACTGGTTTGATGTATGTATATGTTTGTGGGATATACCATAAGAAATCTGGTCATTATGGCACGTGATCTAAAATTGTATTTTTCAAAAGTCTGATCAAGAAAAGAAGTCATCCGATCTTGAGCATGGGTATCAGATTCTTCCTGTAGGTCAAACAAGATAATCGCTTGAGATTGACTTGATTGTTCGACGTAATTCAAAGATATTTCTTGTGGGTGTAGCTCATTCTAAAATATTTTTGGGTTGAACCATTGCGTATAGTTTGGGTAGACTTCGATTTGAAATGGACAATTCCAGGGTTTTGCTTTCACCATGAACTTTAGTGTGTGGAGGCAAATAAAGGATCCCCCAACTGATACTGTCGGGCCGCTAAAGAATGGGTATGAACAAATGGTTTTAAGTCATATAAAATTTCCTCTGCATTTCATATACTTCTCCCCACGTTTTAAATTCAGTTGATATCCTGATTCTCCTACATATTCATACCCAAACGATTAGGTGAAACAGGTGGGCTTGGTACAACATGATAGGAGTGTGAACAGGTTTAGGGTTTACATCATTGTAGTTATCAATGTGTATGAGGCAATTCATCGTGGAAAATGAGTTGATAATTTCTGGAAAACTTGTAATTTGGGGAAGCGTGTCGGGACTAACTACTGCAGCAAAGCAGCAGCAGTTATGAGTTAGCAACATTTTAGAAGAATGTTTAATAACTGTGATATATTTTATTTCCCAGAATGCACGAAAGGAATTTATTAGAAATGCCAGCAGTTAGACATGGAAAATAATCTGGTAGTTTGGAGAGTTCTACTAGCTCTGTAGCTTAGTATTCATGACTGAGTATTTAAAAAAGTAGCATATTAAAGCCAATCCAATTTATTGTTCGGTAGAATATATGCTGAATAATTAAATGCTTTCAGCATGCGGCAACGATTCTATAGTTAAAGTATTGGTTACGATTTGCATAACTTGACAAAATATTAATATTAACTTGAATCCGACTGCAGACTCAATATCCGTATGGTCATGTTCATCGTAGTTATTTCATGACATTCTGTAATAACTGCTTGGATAAGTTGTTTACTTTATTGTCGATTTAAATTTTCTCCATTACAATATATATATTGAATCAATAATTCTGTTAAATATGTTTTATTAAATCTCGTATTATTAAGACATTAGCAACAAGATATTAATCGTATATACAATTATACTTGCGTAGTTATTAGTTTTCGTTTCGTTCTCAAATATGGCTACTCCATAATAAAATAAGGCAGGTAATTTTTGACCTCGCAAAATCCGGACTTTTCCCTGCGTTTTCAATTATCTCTCCAAATATTAAAATCATGTACAGATTTCTGCGCTCGCGCAAAATCATGTGTTTTTGAATAAGTATTTTGAGTGCAAAATCATTTTAGACGGATGTAAAAACAAATTGAAAAGATCATTTAATGTTTATTTAAATGCTTCTTGTGGATTTATCTAAGCAGACTTTATGTAGCAAGCTTATTGGCCATAAAGGTTTTATCTCAAAATAACAGGCAGTAGAATATCTGTTTACATAGAAGAAACGTCCATTCTACTTACACAATTTAATCATATTCTACTAGTTTCTTGTTGACAACTTCTCACGGCTCAATAATGTTGATGAGAAGTTAAGGTTTAAAAATTGATTCATTTAAAAGATTATGGAATCTTCAGACACGGTATTACAATATCTGCTGATTCTATGTGTGTCCAAATTTGTAATTCATGAAAAAAACGCATTGTTCAAAGCTTAAGCGAAATAACTATTCCCATACACAAATTGTCAACAAAACTTTCTGCTTATCAGTAGCTTATGCTACACCATAAATATATGATACTCAGTTTACAGTTTTCGTTCTTTAACTCGTTTTTTTTCAGTACATATCAATAACTTAAGACAACTCTCAGTAATAAACGTAAAATATTTGAAATTTTGTTGCAAAATATTCCTAAGCACTATGAATGAAAATGTAGGTAAATAATATATTTTACTTTAGAAGTATATGTCAACCTAATAAATATTTCAAGCATTTTTTGTGCAAAATCATGGTTTTCGTGGGTAATATCATCGCACGCAGAGTAATGTAAATTGAGTGCACGCAAATGTCCGCATTTTGGGTGCACGAATTAGAATTTAAAATGTGCGCAGAATCATTGATAATGGGGGATCAAAAATATATTCTCATAAAATAAAATGGGTCTCGGTGCTTTCAAACACTTTCTCCAATATTTTATCACTACATATTGAGACATTTTGTCGTACCTGCCTGATATCTTTGACTCTCCTTCCTCCCCAATGATAAAACAAGCTATTTTTGTTACATTCCTGGCATTCGGTTGCCATAAGAACACATTGAATTATTGCCATATATACGCCACTTCCTATCAAAAAGAATAGTATATATAGTTCCAACGGCAAAACACTGAAGGATCTTAATAACACGATATCATTAACTAAGGAAATCAAAAGTCCTGCACGCATTAACAAACCGGAAACGTATCGAACAAGTTGTGCTCCAATTTGTGCATTGTATTGAATTAGTCGATATTTCTGCATTGCATTGATCTACATCCAGGAGGAGACTATCGTACTCTTTTGAAACATTTCATGTATAAATTGAAAATCGCCATTGCCAAAAAAACAAAAAATGGCATAAGCTTTAGATGCCTCTAATGTGCACCATTGGAATATCATATACCTTACAGTCAAGTTCGTTATTCCTATTTTGTTGAAGCCCAACATTTTGAAAAAAATGATACCCCGGATCAATCCTAAATTGCAAAGTTCCTGGTATTAATAAAATTCCGGATATAATTTGGCAAATATTTAATCCATTCATGAGAATACCAATGAGGCCAACCAATTCATTTTGCTTGAAGGATTTAACATATTCTGTTGAAATAAAAAGTATTAAGCAATTATTAAATGGACATTTGAAATTGATTAAAGGTTTAAACACGAATTTGAATAAGCTTAAATTTCATACCTTGTCGTATCAAGTATGCTTGTGTGTAGATTTTGTCTATCTCTCTAATGAGGTATTCATAAGCTTCAGAAAAATACTTCTCTAATTCAAGTAAGTTTTTGAATAAAATACAAACATATCCAGTGTAAAGAAGTAAAATTAAATTCAATCCGTTCATTAGAATTACAAATAACTCTAGTGCAATAAAGATTAAAATTAAATCAATGGATAGTGAGCTGGGATCGTAAATGAATCCAAATATTAGACTGGTATACACTGTCAGCGCTGTAGATAAGACGAGAAACGATAAATAAAACGAAATTGACTTTTAATTTATCATTTTCAACTACAATCAGTTCAAGTTTACAGTCTACCTTAAATATGTAGCGGTACAGATGCTTCAGATAAACAGTTCTTGTTAAGTGACATGCTTTCAACATTAGAGGTGTTGTCATTGCTAAAACTGTTTATGTTCTAGTAAATTAAAAAGATTTCTCAGTCCTGCAGCCTGTCTGTATAATAAATGGCTTTAAAAACCTCCATAAAAAAAGACCTCCATACCACACCCTAATATCTGCATGAGACTTTGACATTTAATATAAGCTTCTAGTAGATGCTCAATGTGTTGCTTTATTTACTCCTACGATAAAAGGTTTTTATTGATTATTTCGAAAAGTTTTTATAAAATCATAAAATACCTTAGACTCATGAACATAGAATATGTAGTACTTGCTCAAGTTTGCTAGATTTGTGGAGTCAGTGGCAATTACACAACCTATTTCGTAGCATCTATTTAAGTGCATAGATATTCTGATATAGGAAAATATAGTTTCTCTTTGGTGAACAGAATATTTTGGAATAAAAATTTTCATGTAATGTAAAAAGCGACATAGGTGTATTTGTTTTTATGCAATATAAAGACGAGGGAAGTGAACAACGTTGAGAAGCTTATGTTGGAATACTCAGTTGCTGTCAAACTTTTATCTGCATGGACTAATACAAGATCTTGAATGGCACAAATAACTCCAACATGAAGTGCGAATTTCATTCGGCACAATTATGAAAGACATACCTCCTCCCAAGGTTCATTTTCAGACCTCTATTAAAGCATAGAGAAAATAGCTATACTAAATCTAAATGGTTAGTGCTAAATGCCAGATCTGTACAATAACTTTTGTATTTAACAATAACGTGGACTTATTATCGAATATCACTTTTAGTCTGAAACACTAATTTTCTTAACTTTTGTGTGAAAAATAAGTTTCTTCACACTGGAAACTTTTAGATATAGGTACTGCATAACTAAATATAACTCCCTACATATAAGCTGGTAACACTCAGCAATGCACACACTGAACGAAATTATCATTCCCCCAATCCAAATCAAAAATACAAGAATTATGTTGCTTCTCATAACAATCGGAGATGGCATATCCCGAAGTTTTTCTTTATGACCAACATACCGTCGATATGATATTTTCAAATTTCTTGGGATTTTTTCAGTTTGCCATTGTACCCAAAGTCTGTGAAGACCCGCAGAATAGAGTGTCCGAAGACGCTTGTGAAAGGTGCCCATGGATGTGTGCAGGTTTCCATATTGCCAAATATTGTATCTCGAGAGGACTGGTCGACTACTTATATGCAAGTTTTCCTTGAGTGATGCATTTTCGATTTTTGTTAGATTGGAAAGAATACTTAACACGTCAGCCACATTCGCAAGAAATGCTTTTATCTCACATCTTTTTAGTTTTGTTCCAAAATAAGCACCATTCATGGACAAATAAGTTTCTAAACTCTTGGCCCTAAAAGTGTTTTCATATATTTTTCCAACGAACGAGTCCCTTTTAGAACTTGCTGCATCCAATTGCAAAAATATTACTGAATCAAATTCGGTCGGAAATTTGGAGCCAAAATAATTTTGTAAGTAATTCCCCCAATGGGAAGTGATATTCAGTTTGTCTTTATCATTAAGCAGACCCGCCCGTGCATAGCGAAACTCTTCCAGGAGTGTTTCGTAGCCCCAATATGCTGCGTGCAATGGTAGTGAGTAAAATGTAAAGTTTTTCTGAACCAGATCTGACATTGTGTCCAACGGTTTGGCAGGCAATTCGCTTACCATACTTGTTAGACTCTCTCCTCGATACTCATTTGACAAATGCATTCCAACAAAAACCCACGCAATTAATAATATTTTGTTGTGGTCCAAGAAACCAATTGGTTGACCGAGCATTAGATTGAATGGAAACGTCAAGTGCTTCCAGAGATACCTTCTAGTGACACTACCAAATCTTCTTAGAATACCGATTGTAATGGCACTACAGCATATGAAGATGTACCAAGTCATGCTATCAAATGAGGATACTAATCCTGTCATCGATAAGTTCCCATGTTTTCTAAGCCCTGTGCATGATATGAAATACATGGGATGGGGAGCTTCAAAATATTCTGAATTTATGTGAACTGAGAGTAATGGGAAGGGGAATATTGATATAAAATCCACTATATAATGTTGAATTTGCCGATGTTTTAGCAAAAGGATTGAAGAATTTGGGAAAAGGGTTTGAGCTGTCAAAACGACATCAATATCATCTGGATTTGTCATTGTTTCAATAATAAGCGGGAGCTTCTCGCAACTGTGTTCACTCAGTGCCCAGAGTTTTGTCATTGACATTGACTTTAGAGGTGGGATTTTGATCAGTTTCATATTTATGAATGATTTATAATTTTCTATAAAGCAAATTTTGTCCCAACCACGACATCCCCGATCCCAAATTTGTATCAGAGGGCTTGATGGACCTTGCATCAAACTAATGAATGTTTCAGTTTCTGTGAGACGAGCTTGGTTTCCTTGGAAAGAAATTTCAATAAGGATCTTCTTTGGTCCAAATGGAACCCAGAAGTTTCTACAGTCTCCAATTTCAGTGGAAAACAACACAGAATTCCATATCCTTAGATCCTTATTTTGAGATATATCTTGTTGAACTTTTACGTTTACAAAGAACCAAAAATATTTCGTAATGCCAGCCGGTTTAATCAATGAAGTGTCAAATACAAAATCATAAAATGATAATGGAAATGTTGAACATTTTGGCCCGAATTCGAGGGATCCAAAGGTAATATCATTATCAATCTTCCAGATTTGACATGAGATGGGATCCATGTAAACTTGAGTGATGCATGTTGACTTCCAGAAGGGTTTACCATTATGATGGTTGACAGGGGATTTGATGAACTCAAACCTTTCATTCCTGTTGCATGTCCAAGAGCCACGACTATTGTATGTATACAGGTAGCTATATATTATAATCGGAATTTTCACTGGTGTGAGATCGAACAAACCTGTGGAGATTTTTATCTTGTTTTCTGGCTCTATATGATTTACAAGGAAGTGTACAGTGCAATTTTCAAATACCAACATTGTTTCTTGCAGATCCAATTGCGGGTTTACAAGATGATTTGACAATGATGCATTAGAGATGGTAATTATCATTAAAACCAGTACAAGTATCAGTGAATGTATTTTTGATGCCATTTTACGGAAATTTTGTTCAAGGTGAAGGTTTTATTAGCACTTTACTTTGCGTTATCTAGTTTTGCACCACATACTACAATATCCTGCATGTAACGGAGTACATGTAACTGTTTCTCTAATAGCCAACTGCTCAGCAGGTTACAGAAAACCACGGACATGTAACCAACGAAATCACAAATAAAATCGCTAAATAATAAATATTGTGGTGTAGTGTAGACATGATGAAACACTTAAATATAACATACAATCTATACGCTATTGTGTATTTATACCGGATAAAAAAATTTCAAAATAGTGACCACATAACCACTCAGACTAACTTTTTACATCAGAACTATAATTACTCAGAACGAGTTGTTACATGTGCACGTGTGTGTTTACGCGACATAAGTGATTAGCTAACAATTACTAATAACTTGTTTTTTTTTGCTAGAGGAATCCAGAACCTTCTTAGCAAGAAACTTGCCCTTGACAAATAAATTTAGATAAAAATTAAACTACATGCTAAAATTGAAATAAAACAATAAATGCTTTTTTAAACAGAATTGATGCTAAAATTTTGGTTATCTACAGTTATGTTCAATGTTGTCTATCTAAATTTTTTGTAAACTTATTTGATGTGTTAACTACGTTTAACACAACCGAGATAGTCTTAGCAAATAACTGTATTAAATCTAAAAGGTTAGCACTGCCGTGGTCAGATTACTAATTGCTGTCATCAAAAAGCTTCCAGGGGACTCTTTTGTGATTGTAAAACAACTCCCACTTCTAAAAGACATTGGTGTCATTGTGGCAACATATACTCTAATCTCCTCTCGATTTCTCCTCCTCCCCTCAAACACAGCTCTTCGGCTCATATTTTCTATGGCTCGTTTGGAGTTTGTATGAATTCTACTAAACACACTTAAAGCCAATATTACCCACAATGACGACCCCACCCCACAAATTGCAAACATCGCGACAACAAAATTTGGAGCAAGATCCCACCCACGAATCCCTACCCAATACAAAGATGTACTGAAAGTGTGGCCCATAAACAACATGAATGCACACAAAGTATTTGCAAATGAGCTGATTCTTGTGTGAATCACAGACAATTTCCGATATTCCTTTACAAACACCCTAAAATTTGTGATTTTTGGAATGAGAGCCCATGACACCAAATATGCTTGACAAACCAGGACAACATGTGTAAACAATAAACAGACAATTCTACTAGCACAAAGGCAGTAAAATAACCCAGCCAAGATTCGGATTCCAATGAAAATATTTTGCGCTGTGTAATCCATTTTTGAGACATACTTCCAGAATGGGAAGTAGAGCAGATCAAAGTCAAATGCGACTGCGAACCAGGCAAATCCTGTGGATCCAATGGCTACAATGATTCCATTACAGAGTACGAAACCAGAAAACTGTATGATTTTGTGCCATCGATCCGCCAACAACATCCAGTCTAATTCCCTTTCTTAAATGGAAAACCCAATTAAAAAATAATAAATTAATAAACGTTTCTAATTAGTTATAAAATGCCTTACCTTGAGTAAGATAGCAGTGGTAATCAAGCAATGCATTCACTCCAAAGATGTTATCGTCCCCATGGAAATATAATTTGTATCCCACACCAATCTGGAAAATGCAGAAGCTTAGGATGATCCCGAAAACGAAATAGTTAACAATTGATACATTTTCAGCGTAGAGAAGGCACCAGACACTGAGTATAAATCCGTAGATAATTAATCCTAAAATATGTTGAATCAGCCATGGGGAAAATCTTCTCAGATTTTTGGTACCGAGGGATTTCAAACGAATGGTCTGGGAGTCCCAGAAAACAGGAGCATTTCCAAAGTATTTTATGTAAATGGAATTTTGTGCTCGTATGGATACCCGTGCAAATGAATAAATGTATGGTTCTTCAGTGCACGCCATATCAGAACAATAAGTTTATTTGCTCGAGATAAGCCAAATAAGGTACAGAACTGAGAAATTGGTTTAAGGTTCTTTACGAGAAACCTAGTTATGGCACAAATCTTGTCACAGATGTGTATAAACTGTGTTTGATATTGACTTATTGTTAATTGCCAAGTTCATCTTGAACCGAGTTTCAAATTCAGTGCTCAAAATCGCCTATTCTTCAAGCCAACTTGTAGCGGACTAATGAAGGAGTTTTGGAGAACTCAGCAAAAACGAAAGTGAGATGCACATAAATCGAAATATAAAAACGCGGCTCAGTTATATGAAGTAATTTAATTGTTTAATTGGCCTTCAAATTGGATAATGAGTAAGGATTGCTCACACACTGATGTAGTATACCTAACAAAATTAAAGTTAATTTCACAAAATTTTGTAAAGTAATTTGTAGTGTCAGACAGAAATCACATGCTCTTTATGGAATGGTAAGTCTTCGTAATATTTTCGTAGACTTACAAATTGCACGTGATAATAGATAAATTGGCTAGTTGCTGAGGTAACACTAATATTAGTGCGCCACGAGAGTTTATTGTCTAGCATCAACTTAAATATAAAAGTTATTACACTTAAAATACCAAAAATGTATCCTTGAACTCTGTTAAAAGCAATTTTAAGAATATGCTTTAATGATCCATTGAAGACCAAATTGAATTAGAAGCTTCTGGGAGTATACTCTACACATGAAGTTTGAATCAACTCAAATTAAACAATTTAAAAATACATGTATCCCTCAGAACAGCACAGACTAGGAATTACAATTAATCGTAGCAGTTATTGAGCTACAAAATATGAGTTGAGTCTTTGCAAATTTCCAGGCAAAAAATTAATACTGAACACTGAAATTTCGTTCATAAAGAACCAATTTTGCTTTCAAACTTCAAGTGGATGATTTATCAATTTTGGCAATTAAACCTATTTTATTTTAATGTAACTTATGTATAATATGTAGTGTATGCGATAATATTGCGTGAACCAAATTATGAGCTTTTATTAGTAAATATAAGAAAATGTTGTCATGTTAGTCATCGATGATTACGGCTAAATTATTAGGTTTAATGTGTCTTGTACAGTAAGTAATTGAACATAAAAACAGTTAAAATTATACACTCATTCGCTCAAATATTATCACGAATACATATTTTGATTAAGATTTCGTTGTTAAATATTTCGAATTCAAACAATGGTAAATGGTTTTTAATTTTTTAAAACTTTAAGTCAGTCTGATTAATGAGGTTGAGATTTTTTTTAAATTTTGCAAAGATCTAACTAGTCGAAGATCCTGCATTTGTAAGAGAGTCAATGGCGTTTCTAAAAGCACACTGGAGACCCAAAACCCTTATGGTAATCTTGATCGACATTCACTCAAACCATTCTGTCACAACTGCTTGGACATGGTACTTACTTTATTTTTAATTTAGGATTTGATAAGATACGTTTTACATGTTTAAAAAAAATTATTTTGCTTAAGATGGATCTTTATTGCATCTGTGCCAAAAACATCGTATTAATTTTGTTATGTACAAACTACTCATTAACAATTGCTACAATTGAAGACCAATTTTGAAATATTTGTATTACTTTAAGCTCATAATGTTGGATCTAGCTATCAAGTATTGCAAATTCAGCAATATTATAATAAAATGAGTGTACACAAATACTTGTGCTTCCTAAAACAAGCTTCTTATAGGATAGGAAAGCAGCTTTAATTTTTAAAGCGTATCGTAAACCATCTTAGCTAATACAACAATTTTCGCCTTGTTTGTATGATCTAAATGTATTAAAAGTCCACACAGATTGAAGCCAACTCACACATAAACTTACTGGCTAAGTCATGCGTTAATACTAGATTCCAGAGTTTACTTGACAATGTAATTTATACTTAATTGAACTTACAACTAAATATGAATTTACGCACTTGGCTCCCATATCCTCTTGTATAGATTTTAAAATTGTGCTTCACCTTTCTAAAAGAATCTGTAAGAGTGAATTCGCACACCTAAACTAAGATTCCATCAATAATTCTTCCTATTACAGTATCATAAAAAGTCGATTTTGTTTCCTTTTTTAGCGCAAAGCAATTTCCACATTTTAGCGATACTGGTTTCATAGCAAATAAACGCTTTGAATACTCCGAGCGGATGTATCGTCTTAGTCTTTTATCCTTTCCAACAGTTTCAAGCAAGCTCTTTATCAGTGACTCGGTTTCATCTTTACACAAGGTTAAAAATGGAAAAATCAGATAAATTACTGATGCATCCATTACACCACATACTGGTAATACCCAATATACTGTTACAGGTATGACCTCAATGTATTTTATGCTAATAACGATGCATACAACTATCATGAAGAAAAAAGTTCCTAGAAAAACTTGTAAAAGATTTGAGATAAAATTGTGCAATATACTTAAAGCTACAGCTATCTTTCTATACCAAATGAAAACATCTTCAACTTGCATTCTCTTTAAACACCAAACAATTTGTGTGAGTAATTCCAGCATATAAAACAGCATAGTTATGCACGTTGCGTAGGCGCGGGAGGCTTCGACAACCGAAATTATCGAAACGATATAACGAACAACTTTCGAAATCAGTTCTACCTGATGAAAAGTTTCAGTGTTGCAAAACCAGGGGTAAACGAAGTAGATGTAGACATTGTAAAACGGATCCAGGTTATAGGCAACCGCAAACGGAGAAAGCACGATAGAAATTATTCTGATAAGTTTTAGTGTCAACTTTATGAAAAAACCGATTTTTACCCAAACCTTTGATTCCACTGCTCGAGCCAAAGGAGCTGCCAAAACTTGGAAAGAAATTATTTATGTTATGAGTTATATATAAAATAATTTTCATATACATGAAAATATTCACTTACCAATATCAGTGTGAAGCTTCCTCAGGATTTCGAATCCTTTAATCACGTCGTCCAAATTCCAATGTATGACCGCCATTGTCAGAACCACGTACCATCCAATTGAAAACATTGATGCAGAAAAAGCTACATTTCTTATGTCAAAATTTGATGCAAATAAAACGCTAAAACCTAATGAAGTAATGCCTATACAATGCATAATTAGATAGTGACAAAATAACCAAGGGAAGTAGTTAAAAATTGGCCGTACTTTATACCCCGTAAAATATGTTTCTTTTGAAGAGTCCCATTCCAGTATATATTTTGGGGCAAACCGAAATATTTTGTAACACAAGGATATACAAGCTCCCGTTTCAATTTGGCTGGCTGCCATTTCAAAGCTCTCTGGAATTAGGAACAAGTACACAAAAATGTCGGCTAGCTTTAATACGATTTTAAATTTGGGCTAGCAGTCCTATATATGTATATATATTGATAGAAGTCATAACCTAAATAAATTTGAATGATTTAAAAGGCGATCATCCGAAAGACGGAGCTAAAGTGACTTAATAATTTATTAATTAGTTATAAATGTGTATTCACAGAACCCTAAGTTCTTATGGGAACATGTGCAAAATGAACTGATAGCAGGTTCTTTATTCTTTGTGCTGGCTATTATTAGTTATTAATGTTTATAACGGGCGATATCGAGCAACATAATGAGATATTAGCACATAATTCCAAATGAAGCATTTAAAAAATTTCGATGAGCTATGGATTGTTAAATTATTAACTGAAGTTTGAGCAAGTAGATGTGAATTTCTGATATCCGAGATACTAGTATAATAATAAGTATATTCATATCGTAATATTGTAGGATTCATTCTTGTAATAAAAAGCACTAAGAATAAAACACCTACGCAGCTTTTGTGCCGGCTTTTCACACATAGCAAATCCACCATCATACAGCCTACAGTTTAAAATGTATACCAATAGAATTCCTTGGCTTAACAAATACGAATGATTTAAAAGGCGGAGATCCAAAAGACGGAGCGTAAGTGACTTGATAATGTAAAACTTAGTTATTAAATCGTATTCACGAAATCCTAAGTTCTTATGAGAGCATATTTAAAATTAGCTATTACCGGACTCCTTATTCTTTGTGTTGGTTACTATTAGTTATTGGTGTTTATAGTGAGCGATATCTAGCAACATATTAAGATAGAAGTACATAGTAACAATCGAAGAATATAAAATTTTGTCGATGAGTTATGGAATGTTTAAGTATTAATGAAATGTTGAGCAAGTGGACGTGAATTAGTGATTTCTATTTAGCAGATACGGGGATTTTCTTCTTGAAATATGACGAGGACATTACATCTCTATGTGTCATATGTATATGGCTACATATCTAATGTGATTGGATCGTTGCCTAATCTTAGATAAATATTTAATATTCTGCTCTCAACTGAAATCATATCGTTCTGAATAATAAAATAAATTGATCATATCGTTGTGAAAATCTTCGGATTGTGTCGCTTCGTTGTGGCTTTCAAATATATAGAGTACTGACATATTCAGTAAAAGATATTCTAAAGATATGTAACACAAAAACCAAGTTAAAAATTTTTTACTTACCACTCATATTAGGTTGGCACAAGCGTGGATATGTTATATGACTTGCCATTAAAAAAATATGGTGAATAAACTTAAATTTGTAGCCGAAATTTGACATGCTTACAATAAGTGATTTAAATACAAGCATGTTATTTCCCTCTTCTTTTTTGAATATCACAAGTTATACTTCTCAACTGGAGTGAAATGTCAGATATCAGAAGATCATTTATATTTTCTCGGAGCCTCCAAAAGTTTCCATTTTCTGCGTCGACATCATAATAAAAGAGCTCCGTTCCTCGACTTTCTCAAAGACTTCCTGGCATGTAAATAGTTGGAGTCGCCTCCCATTGGTAAGCGTTTCATCTCAGAGGCAGAAGTCACTGGTGTCACCCTTACACCTTGAGGTAGGGTTGAGTTGACGCAGTTCATGATACTCGTGGTGGTCTCAATTTTATTGCTGAAAACATTCTAACATAATGAGAGGTACTATCAAATGACAAAGCTTTACTGGGAGAGGAACCTTAAGATTATCCATGATAGAAGAAGGTACGAAGACCAGAGTTGTTACAAAAGAAATTCGTACTGACTAGGAAACCTTCCCAGGTGTCACGAGCTCCCAGATTCGGGACTATATACGTCTTGGGCAGTTTTTTACGATGATTTCAATGGTATATCCATTTTGCTGCGGAAATGAAATTTTGAGATTTAATGAGCGTTTTTATGCCAGCCTGAGCCGTTGCCAAGCGCAAGATATATGCATAAAATAAGAACTGCTTGCATAGTAAGTAGCATGCAAGCATCCAAAACTTGTTAAAACATCATTTTTCACTATGCCATGTATTTTTTTTATTGCAATAAGCGAAATTTTGTAAGGATATGTATTTTCATCCGTTTTTTGCCACACATGAATTTCAACAATTATGACAGTACATAAGTAGATAACTAAATACTTACAAACAAAATACAGAATGATAAAATATTCGGATAAAAAAGTTTTTCATAAATTAAAACTAGTCGAAAATAATGTTTTAACTAGCTAAGGATGTTTGCATGCTATTCACTATGTAAGCAGTTCTCATTTTATGCACATATCTTGCGCTTGGCAACGGCTCCGGCCGGCATAAAAACGCTCATTAAATCTCAAAATTTCATTTCCGCAGCAAAATGAATATACCGTTGAAATCATCGTAAAAACTACACAAAACGTATATAGTCCCGAATCTGGGAGCTCTTGACACATGGGAAGGTTCCCTGGTGAGACCGGTTTACCTTGGATTCCAACGGATTCCCCAACTTACTCAAAAGTGGGGGCAGGGCTGCTTTTTTAACATTATAGACAGCAGAATGCATAGAAACATAACATTAATCAGTTAACTTCATTTCCATTTAGGAATATATTAACACACAGAAATAATAATCAAGATTTATTCAGTAATTTGATAATTCATTCGAAAATTAAGATATTGTAAATAAACTGATGGAAGTGGGGAAAGCTGGAATTCTGTCATTCATCGTGATTCAAACACAGGACGGGAACACGGACTCACGCAACTTATTGAAATAAGTCTTTCAGCATAATCATAATCTGACCAGAATACTTATTTTATGTTTTTTAATCATTCCATTTTAGTGTACATTTCGGGGCTAATCAAAAGTTTTATAACACATGGAAGTACACACTCCCGTTTTTATTTGATTGACCGGCTTTCAAGGAACTCTGTGGAATTATAACAAATATGCGCTATCTTTAATATGATTTAAATATTAGGTCGATTCAGGTAGATATACTCATAGAAGTCATAAGCTTAATAAGTAAAAATGAATACTTTAAGACAATGCTCGGTTCGAAAAGACGTAAGTAAAGTTATATGATAATGAACTACTAAATAATAAATGTGTTTTCCGGGACAAGTCGCTGCTTTATAGCGAACACGTTGAAACAAATGCACACAAGACATCTTATTCTTTGTGCTGTTCAATATTATTTATTAATGGTTAAGTTGATAATAAAAAGACTGCACGAAACAGGCAACAGTTAACGTTTCAAATGGTAGCTTTATTGACCACAACGCGTTTCACATAAAAATGCTT
>JAQIXX010003782.1:0-18352 GCA_034700605.1 Willowsia nigromaculata | reverse complement strand
CACACTGGGAGAAAGAGAGAGACCCTCGTGATCACCATTACGGTCATGATGAGAAACGAGGTGGAAAAGGGAACGCGACAGGAGAACGAGCGCATATCATCCTCCACCGTGAGTGAGTACTATGCCACCTCAGAGTTTAACAAGGGGGAAAGTAGGTAAAGATAGCTTTAAAAATACGGTTTTATGGGGCTTCCATGTGTTTTGTTGAGGAATGAAATATCGTCCGATGGACAGTTTTATTTTTTAGTTCTGCTGATTGTTCAAAATCTCAAAGCAATCCAATCTGTCTCATGTCCATCAAAGTGTCACAACTAAAATACTGGTAAAACCTCACAAATTCCCCTGGACTCCATATAGAGAAGGTGTAAAGTGCTTTATTATGCTTTCTGGTATGTACTGTGGAGCTTAATGATGGGTTCCACAACAGCAGCGGCGACATCAATAAAGCATAGGGTGTCTCACTGACTGGATATTACTTACGCAGTGCGGTTACTACGAGAATGAATTGAATGAATAGAGAAATAGGTGGGTTGAAAAGACAAGGATAGGGAGAAAAAAATAATGAGGCTATTTTTCTGATGAGCCCAGCATATTTTTTTCAATGAGCTGCAAGTCAGTCGTCCATTCGTCAACGGCTCATCAACAAGAAATTCAGTCAGCTATAAAAATAATTATTGTCGAATGAACGGCAAAAATGAAAAGGAACAAAACCTGGCCGTGTGGATGACTGGATGCAATTTCCTCTATTTTACACACAATGAAAGAGAGAGCCATATGGGCAATGTAGTTGTAATATGAGTAATATCGGCGTATTTTATCCTTGTTCTTGTAAATAAAAGAGAAAGTGAAATTGTGTTACCACCACTTTTTTCTGTTCATCAAAAATCTTTTGCTGGAGAGGTTACCCTGCGCTGGTGTTGACGTGTGGTGTAATATAATGGTCTAATAGTGAGAACCATAAAAATTATGATGGTATGGTGTGAACGTAATATGGCATACCATACCAGTATCGATGTTATAATGATTATCGTATACATTCCTACATATACCTTTCTGCAATGTATGTGTTCATATGAGATAATTGATGAATGGTTTATATCAACCTAAAAGGCTTATTTTGCCACTTTATGGGCCACTTGCAATGTATGTCTGTCTGAAATTTAGAGGAAGCTCACATTATTAATGCGGTATGTTTTAAAACAAATCTAATAATTAGACGGTATACAGGTAGGTATGATGCTTAGTCTTGATGGTTCACTAATTGTAGCTGCAGTTTTAAAAATTTAACTTCAGGTAGAATAACTTACGTATTCCAGCATCTTGTGGTTACCGTATTATAATGTTGTTTTTGCTATATGCGTCCAACTTTATTGCATAGGTTTTGTTTGTTCCACGGTTGTTTGAAGTTTGGCCGAAAGAGAAAGTACAGAAAATTAGAAGGTAACACGCAAACACACCGAACGAAAGAAAACTAGTGAAGAGAATCAATATTTAATTCTGCACACATATTTTGCAAGTACGGATGTTCCGCTGGTGTACCTACATTAGCATCCTTTGAAGAAAAAGTAAATATTCATGTTGCCCCATCACAAGGGAACAATGGTACCTAGCTTGTCATGATGTTCATCTACTTGATTTCTTTCTACATTCCATAGGCTTCAATGCAAAAAGAACAATCAATCAAGAAAACAACAAAAAGGGAGTTCTATTCTATCGTATGTGTACCTAAGCTAAACATCTCAAAATTTCTTTTCTTTCGTTTTATTTGTATACAGTGGCGTATCCCAAAATTATTTTTTAACAGACAGGAGATGCGTAGACCTGACTGGATAGTTGCGGGTCGTGATAAATATAAATATTTTATCTTCCATCAAAATCCCCATCAAATTCCCTGCGCTTATGACTTTGCACTGGCGTCATGTGTATGAAAAATGGAATTCAATTGGCACATTATCTACTTTCCTCTTCCACCAACTAATCCATTTATTTTGAGAAATCATGTTCCCAAAAAATGAGCCGGATCTGAGGCACTGCCAAGCGGATCATTGATCATTATTATGTATCACAAAAAAACCAAATCAGAATACAAAGAAGATGAAAGATTTTGGTACACTATAATGTTGTTCAGGTTCAGTATTACCAATCATCATGATCATCATTTATTATATACAAAGGCATCTACATTGATATTCTCTATGTAATGCACAAAGAGAACAGCCGATGATTATGAAAAATAAGAGGAAGCCCAGATTGGTATGCCGGATGCTCCTTCTCAGAATGAAAGTGGACAGACAGGGCAGGGAGGGAGGGAAATGGGAAGTGAAAGCAGTTGTTCTGTTGAACTGGTTCGATGGATTGCTATTGTTTCGCTTTCTCTATCCACCAGTTATCATCATTATCATGATGCTCTCCCTGGAATTGAAGCATTTCTTTATTGCTTCATTGCTCCTTTTATTACTTTCCTTTTGTATGCACTACTTTCACCGTTTCCCTTCTTTTTATCTTGCTTTCTCTCCTTTCCCTTTTTGACGTTTATGAGCATTTTACTTCCTGCGCTTGTCTGTCTCTCTGTGTGTGAACACTCTGTTGGAGCTGAGCTACCGAGAAAGTTCCTCCGAAATTCTCTGGAGACTGTGACGAGAAAAGAAAATGATCAGACAAGTAAACGGAGGGTGTACTCAGACGCCAAGCTAAACACATGAGAGAAGAGAAAGGTTCGTTACAGGAAATTATGGCTAGTAATCATTTGGTTTCCACCAACATTTTCGATGACCCTTCATGCTGAAAACTTTTTGGATGAGGAATGTACATGGAACAGTAGCAGTGCAGTAGTACTGCTTTTCTATCTAGTCATTAACGGGATTTAGTAGATTTGGAGGGAAACGAAGAGAAAAAGATGAAGAGCAAAGGAAAGGAGACTGGTGTAAAGCTGACAGGATTGTTCCTCGTGACCTCTTTGTTCCTTCCTGGAAATGACAGGAAAGAAGAGGCAGCTCCTCTCTCTCCTCTCATCTACCACCATGCTGCTACAACACTGCATCTCTTTTAACACCGAGAAAATTGAGGGTGGTGTCACTATGTGTAATTTTGCTTGCTTTTCATCAAGCTGTACGGTACACATTGTGTAGCAGATCACTTTCCGTGTACCAAAAAATTGTACCGCTTTTTTACGATCAGCCTTGCAGAGATCCAAGTAAATGAAATGAGAAAAGTTGTTTACAGATAAGTAGGTACTATTTTTCATTGGAAATTTCTTCGCACCACTTACTTGTCATTTTAATTCAATTAACCGACTCTCTCTAACGAATTGCGCAATTTGCGACACCATACTAATTCAATTATCTTTACATAATGAAATCTGGAATAATTGCATAAAAGTAACGATGCGCATTTATCTAACATGAAGAAAGAGAGTAAAAAACGAGCAGAATAAAAAGATTCCGCCGATGCCGCCTTTAATATGCCACTAGGATATAATATGGATACTAGACACTACAGTCAAGAGAGCAACAACAATTACATCACACCACAATGATTAAACATTACAGATTCAGAAGAATGAATGATATTTGATTATATTATAAGATGACAACAAAATACAGAGGTTATATTCATTTCAACTCTGCTGTAAAGTATCATTCTCTCATCGCCGTCATTCCTCTTACAACGTCTCAGGTTACAAAACATATGCTCAAATTTCCAGAGTTGGAATGAGTCTTTTTGCATGCCTTTTAATTATGAATACAGAGAACAGTCTATACATATATGCATTGCAAACATTAAAAATTTGCATATATAATGGAATCATGCAATCCAAGCAGTCAAAATGGGTGAATGTAAAATGTCACCTCTGTTTTCTCAAGCGTTGACACCAGTTTTTTATAAATAAATTAGTAGAGTGGCATGCAATGATAAGACAAATATGCAGTAATGAGTCCTTCCATAACCAGAAATTCTTTCCATGCTAGTTTTGCAATCTTCACAGTCATGCTTCTGAAATGGAGAAACTGTCGTAACTACTTTGTATCACATAAAGTGAACAAGACAAGAAAATTTACAGATTCTTTATTCACTTTTGAGTATTTCCTTCTCTTGGAAAAAAAACTCTCTTTCACGTCCGGACGTCCAAGTCGAAAAAGTCGTCATTCATAATAAATAATACACAATTCATTTCACTCGTCGTCCACGTAGTCGTTTCATTTTTCTTTCATGGCTTCCTAATCCAATTTGAGAGGAAGTTGGGATGTTGAATTGAAAGTAGGACGACGTGCAAAGCTCTGTACTTGAGCAAAAAGTACAACTCATGAGGGAACATTACCCAATAATATACTATCCAGACAGGAAGCCGTATAGCTGCTTGTGTACAACTTGGTTCTTTCGACGGTGTACTCATATATGAGTTGAATAATGCTATAAAATTATGTGCTACAAAATGCCATATAATGATGGCATTGTGCAATTCATTATGCATGAAATGTGATGTTGATGCTGTATATTATGTGCATTTATGGCACATCACGCTTACTTCTTCGTTTACTTTTTCTTAGAATGCTCTCTTTTATAAAGGGTTCCATGAGTACATGGAAGTCACTTGGGCAGACTAGTAAAAAGTGAATAAGTGAAGCCTAACAAGCTGCTATTATACACAGAAGACTGAAGAAAAATTACTTCTGTACATGCACCCGGGATACATAATACATAATATTATGTATGCTTATTTCCACTAGTAAACACATTTATTAGGGATCTAAAAGATTTTGTCAAAAGGCTACTTGTCTTCTTGTCAGACTCTGGAAATTGTATGGAACGAAAATGATTATGGCAGCAAAAATGGGAAAGCTTATTTGGATGCAAAAATTTGAAGAATAAATAGAGTTTGCATTGTCGTACCCACTGATACGGAAGGCAATCGCTCTGGAAGCACGGAAACTCTCACTGCACGTTCTCATCAATTCCTCCTCCATCATGGTAGCTTTTTATCTTACTTTCTGATTAAAAAATCCTTTCACGAAAATTTGAGGGTACGCAATAGAAAACCACAACACGATCATTCAAAATAAATTAAAAGTGATCACAGATATTCTTTTATTTGCTATTTATTAAGGCACCAATCACACTATATACTCAAGACTTATTAACTTCAATGATTGTTGTTCACTGTATGATGAAGAGTCCACTAGAAACAGTGACACTGAAGAGAATGCTCAATAAAAAGTACATTATTATTGTTCGATTCACTTTTGTAACTTAAAGAGTCATTCTTCTTTTACTACCCCGTCGTCGTTGTAATAGTTTTGATGACATCATCCTCGCCACATCCCTCCTTTGCCGTGTATGCATCTCAGTTCTTGAAGAAGCATTCTAAACAATTTACGCACATGACTGCTAGCACGACCAAAACAGAGTTAATAGAGTTGACTAAGAAGAAGGAACAACGTCATCTCATCAAAGAAAAATCTTTAGTCATGCAGTAATTCCTTGGAGAATGGTAGAATGTTCATATTTCATCTTATTCTTCAATTCTTCTTCTTCTCCTCCTCCTCTTTTCTAGCAAAGAAATGGTCTCCTACAAAAGAACATGAACAACTTCACTCTACGCAAAGTCGCACAAACAATTTAAGTGAGAAGAAGTAGTGGAAGAACCATAACAAATTATAATCATCTCATTAAAACTTTTTTCTCCTTCTCCTCCTTCGTTTCTCTCTCTGCCTATCAAAAGTTTGTGTAAAAAATGCACTTTTTGTCGAGTTAACGTGATAGTGACTAGAAATTAATGAGCACTGAAAAGAAAAGTTTTCCACACAGAAAAAATCACAGCTTTATAGAAAGATTCTAGTTTCTTTTTCCCCTTCCTTTTTTAAGGTTTTTCCCACTGCAAACGTGCAACAGTTTTCTTTTAAAACCCAGAAAAGAAAATTAAGGAACAGTTTTTCTCTATGTAGATATATAGCTTGTATGTTATTTGCTTTGTTTTAGGTAGAAGCAAACATCAAATTATCTTAGCCTTAACAATAGCTTTTTTAGGTACGTTTTTCTGATGATGAATGATGACTTGAGTCAAAGCAAACAAAGAAGGTAAACGGATCTTCACTCAAAATCACATCAACAATGACTCAACATCATGAGAAGATTTTTATTTTACGATTGATTATATTCCCCACAGGTAGATTGGCAACAGGCAACTGACAAGTCTGTGTAGAGGAAATATTTACTTTATTTGGTTTGGCTCTAACTGTTTGCTGTATAAAGCATCGACATCGACCATGATCCTTACTTTGCCATTCCATCTATCATCCTTAAGAACAATCGACTTGATCAATAATCAAAGATCCTCCAAATACTGCCACCACAAACACCACAAAAAAAAAGTTTGTACACACGCATTGTCATAAGTTTGTACTTTTTTTGTCCGGAAATGAACAATGAGCTGTGAGCGATGAGCCGTTATTGACGACTTGACGGTAATGTGATGTGATGATGATGACGATACAAGAACCTCAGCATATCAAAGCATGGAATTTTCATCATCATCGTCATCATCACCACAACTGTCACTCACACACTTCTTCTCAACACAGTTTATAGCCAAACTCCATTCTTCATTTTCACCAAATAACACACACACCACAGCTTCAACCACGTGCTCAATAAAATGTCACCATCACTGCAAGACGCCACCTTTTTTTACTGCTTGCCTTTCTTGGAACAATAAGTGTGTTAGTTCCTTTTAATAGCCAGCCAATATCTTTTAGAAAACTCGTAACAAGTTTCTTAAGAATTAATACATATAAAATACACACCAATTCGAATATAATTGTTCCGCTTCGTGGTGCTCCTCATTTTCAACTCTTTGAGCACCCACCTACTAATCAACCAACCACCATGCATACATACATGCAATCGTGGAGTCTACTTTTTTCTCACAAAATCCACACAGTATAATTTTCCTCATCTGACGTGACGTGACACGCCGACTGTGTGTGTCCGTCCACATCAAAACTGAAACTGACTTCGAGAGGAGAAGTTCACTTTAGTCAAAATGAAAATAAACATAAAACATTAAAATAATAGAAAAGGCGAATTATATTAATTCTCCGTTCTCCTTAACACACAATTCCAAACACATACGTAAATATCTTTTTATGAGGTGCGTTCCCTCCTTTATTCAAGCAAGTCTCTTCCAACTTAACTCTCCATTCTGCATGCAAAATGCAAACTCCATTTATTTTTGGGATATATGTAGCAGAAGAAGAACAAGTAAAACTGAAATGAACGAAAAGCTCTTTTATCCCTGTTACTACCAGTAAAGGACTGTATACTACCAAACGATCGTCATTATCCTCCTCATCTCTCAGAGGAATAATCATATCATTTAAATATATCAGCATCCTCATCGCATCATCATCATCTCTCTCATCTCCGCTCTTATATAATGTCAAGCTTATTTGCTTTGCAGCAACATAACTTTATATATTTTTTCTGCCCATTTTGACTGCTCATTTCTATATGCCGAGGTATTTATATGATTATTATTATGTATGCACCGCACTTGCGACTCGTTTTTAGTGGGATTGCTGTATAATATTGTGATTGTGAGATGATGGTGATGATAATAAATGGAGATTCCAAAGGGAAACATTCATCCAACCGACCAAACAACCAACTAGGTATGTATCTTTAAACACACTCTTTAACAGCCAGTTAGAGAACTGATAAGTGTATACAAAAAAAAGTTTCGCCTTTTCCTCTCTCTCTCTATTCATTTATCATCATATTTAATAGCAAACTGTGTCGGTGGAGTCTAAACACAAGCGAAATATATGATGTTTTATATATACCCAACTATTATTAATTTTTTGGTAGAATAAGTAGTAAAAAGATACAAAACAGAATTCTGCTTCATTCCACCGAAAATGTCGGAATTATATGTATGCGAGTCAAATTGAAACGAAGATAATGAACGTGTCTCTTCTCCTTGCAAACATAATCAGCTAAACTACATCAAAAAATTATAAGCATCTTTGCTTTTGACTCTGATGATGCCTGCTTTAAAAAAGGAGTTGAGCCGACAGGTCTCTTGTCTTTATTCGCGATCATCATCATCATCAAAATCATAAAGTGGCATTAGAGCAGTAGTACTCCTAAATTCATACCAAGTTGTAGAAGATGTGTAGAGAGAGTCCTAGATGAGTTGAGCTGCATTATGTCGACAGAGTCGGCAAGTACAATATATAATTCGATTCGCAGTGAAAAAGGCAATCAAGCTTTAGTTGGAATTGAAGAGTAAATTACGTAAGCTTCTCTGCACTCAAGAGAGCTAATCATTTCATTACCTAAGAACGGATTCATCATCATAGTCGTCATTGCACGCATGCTGAATATTGGGAGTTACATTGTAAGGTATACATAGACGCGTAGAAAGAATTAGGCTGAGACTTTATGCATCAGTCATAGTCGTATAAATTTTTATCAATATTGCCATAAAACTTGCTTTTTGTTTCTATCTTCACGAGTAATATGGGTGGGTAGATAATAAGGTTAAAGGGGAATCCGCATGGTCAATAGGTACAATATTAATGTTGTTATAAATTACCTATTACGATACTGATTATTTATCAATGTAATATTTGTCCATATAAATGAGTAGAAGAGTGAGTTTGAACACATCAATGCATAATATTATAATATAATAATATTTTCATGTTATTTTATTTTATGCTTTTAATGTGTCTCTTGTTAAAAAAGTAACTTTTTATCCTATATTATCCCTGGACAAGGTCAACTGATGATCCGTTTTTGGAATTTTGGTGGGGCCACACCATCTTCATTACCCAAAGTTTAACAGATAATGTATATTAATTGGTTGATTGTATAGGACTGCCTACGCCAACGACTAAATTCTTGCGGCTTGTATATATGTGCGCTGCGTTGTGACAGACGACATCATAAATATGCGCAGTAGTAAAAACTGATATGCTCATTTTATGCAAATCACACCGGTCACAACAACAGGACAATTAAAAATGTAAAATAGAAAACATAAAATACCTAAAAGAATTTGAAGATCAAATAAACTGGTAATATAAATGCAGATAATTGAATTTTAAGTATGTAGAGACTGGTGTGTGTGTTCTCCCCAAATATTTTCTCATCATCAGAGCTCTAGTAGAGGTAAAAAAATCAGAAAATTTTTTGCATCTAGAGTGGGAGTAACATGTTTTTTTGCGTCTTTTGTGGGTAATTTTCCTCCACATTTTCCCTAACAATTATATTTTGAACCAGTCACTTTTGTATTTGTGTATAGACCACAGCATTTTAAATGTTATGGTATGAGAATAATTAAATAATTGCATGTTTCATATTACGCTTTTCGTGAAATTTTTTGAATTGCTCCTGCTGTGGATATAATGAGTGGAAGCGACTCCTGGAACATTGTTATTGTTCAATAAAGTATAAAAACTCACGCCATACCTAAGCTTAAGTTGTAAAACCTCCGTAGAGCTCTGCAGGAAGATAATGAGAAAAAATGCAAGACAGGTAGCTTGTTACTGGAGCTGGTGTGAGATATTTTTTGTTGCGAGTGGAATGGAAAATAAATTGCATAACCGAATGCAGCAGGCAGGTAATCTATACTCGAAGGTGGTATTATGCCATAATATTTCAAATGTTATGTGCGATGATTTAGAATAATAGTAGCATAACAATGGTGGTTTTGGTGCTATTCACAAAATAATTGCAGGTTTCTTCAAGGACGAAGCTTTATTATAACATCTTATTTACATATAGGCTGCTCCCATCAGTTTTGAATGACCCCGCAAAAGCCCAAGATGGAGAAATTCAGGTGTTTTCTGTATAATATTTTGTGTTTATTTTTGCATTCCAAGAAAACTAAGCAATTGAGTTATTACGGACGGAAAGAGAAAATAAGCACATAGAGAGGAGAAAAATACGCATAAATATGAAACATGGAGTGGAGTAGTGGAGGGTGTGCTTACCTCCATTGGTAGATCATCCGAGGAGGAGGAGGATTGGATCCATGATCCACGCTCGGTCGCTTGCTCATGCTTTGTTTAAACATCTAAACACACTGTTACTCCTTTGCAGGAAGTATGGTGATTGCTATAAAAAATATTGTGACGTTTATTGCTCCTTTTTTATAATTTTGGCTTGTGGGGGCTCCACCTGAAAAAAAAAGAGTAAAAGTAAAACGGAACGTCAGTTTATAATTTATTGTTATCGCATTTTGTAGCACAGTCAACGGTTATAACTATTACACGCAGGTATTTAGGTTTGCAAAAAAGGTCCTTCCTGCACGTTTCCTTTTCTTGTTGAATGTTTGCTGCTCTAACAGCTCGCGCTGTTGTTTTCACCAAATTTAGGCAATTCCAAAAATGGAGCATGGAACAACAATAGCGAAAAAAAGGTATGAAGAATGAAATATGGAAAAGCATTGGCATCTGCCATGTGCACATAGTACGCTATGTTTGATGTTGGTGGATTTATAATGTTGGGTCTTTGGTGAATGACGCCGTTGTATTAGGAACGTGCAGGAATTCGCTATGATCTGATAAAAACCACTAGCACCCCGCCACGACATCGTCAATTTTATGAAATGCATGAGGACTAGCTGTTCTCGCATATAAATAAGCATTAAAGCAAACAAATTCACAAGAGTTAAAAAATTGACGTGTTGCTCGAGTTTTTGCTGTTGTGATTATGATAGGGAATAAGCCGAATAGGGACATTGATAAGCATAAAAAAGTGAGTTTTTGGAGTTGAAGGGAAAATCCTCCCTCTCTCTCCATCCAGCTTTCTCGCTTGACTTTTGACATCATTTTGCCATCAACTCTTTGAAACATTCAACAACAGTAATTTATTCAACCGCACGAAACGACAAGGTCTATATATATTCGAAAATTAAGTTTCAATGACTAAAAGTTGTGCATACAAATTCCTGGGATCTGAAGGTTAATTTAATACTTTGACTTCCGATGAAGCTGAAATTGTGATCGTGATGATGAAGAGATAGGATAAATTTTGTGGGAAGGCAAGTTATGGAAAGGATTAAAATTTTGCGAGCATTTTGAAACAATGACGGAAAATGAAGTTGATGAGAAAGGGTTCGCAAAACAAGAGTCAATTTTTCCAAGCGTTAATCTCTTAAACGTGCGAGGAGAGAGGGAAGAGGTGGAACGTGAGTAAAAACAAAAGAAATGAATTAATGAAGAGCGGCAGAAGAGGAGCACTAGCTTTTGGCACATTATTAGCCCGAATTATTATGATGTGATAGGAACGGATAGAGAGAGAACATCAGACATCGGCAGACAGGCAACGTGATAATATCGCATTCATTAAAGATGAAATGCTTTACTTGTTACTAGTCAAGCGGTATATAGAGATATTCATATTATGTGTGTAAATAACATGTACTCATGTATGGCATATCAATTTCAAGCGTAAACAGTCAGCTATTTTTTTTACTATTCCACGAATGATGCGGATATCATGTGTGTGTGGTGGAAGGAAATAAGGAAGTTACATTCATACGAGGTGTGTATTTTCTCTCCTTCCTCGACAGAACAGAACTAATAAATATGTAGAGGGAATTAGATTGTGTTCTGTTCTCTCAGTCGAGAGAAGAAAAAAAAAGTGTGAGCAAAGATGAACATGTTGATAAATTAGACACTAGTGGAAAAAGTTTTTATCCTGAGTAGAGATACTATACCGCCTTGTTAATGCATAACACATTAGCATAATAGATATTATGTGTCCCCGTGTTGAATGTGTTTGTTGGCTTGTCTGCACTTTTAGAATGCTCGTGCTTGATTCATTGGATATTTATAGGTAAAAAATTAAAACACTTTTTTATAGGCGATGTGTATTGTGCATACCCACATGTAGGAATGTAATGAGTCGAATGAAAGGCATGAAAAAAAGAGTGTGAAGTTGGACGTGAGTTTGACTATTTCTCTCTCTGTGTCTCTACGTGTGTGGTCGATGCTCATTTCAATGTCAAACACTTAATACAAACTGTCAACGTCAATAACAACAACAAGAAGAGTACTGTTCTCCTGACTTGAGTCAGTCAGAGTTTAACTAGACAAGCGGTGAAAGCGGAAGCGTATCCAAAACCTAAAATGTATACAAGCATACAATAAAAATGTAAATGCAATTTGTTTGTACCTGGCGGATGTCACATTTGCCGATTTGTGTGAAGGTATGTAGGTGTGAGGTGACGGCCGCTTTGGTGACAACTTTTATATTTATTTTTAGAACTCTGAAACGAGACTAGTCCTCACAAGAGTACCTTAGATTTTGAGCTTTTACCTTGATACTTATTTTTTTGTTACAAGTCACAAGGAATTATTTGCACTAGACAAAACTACAGGTGAAAACCTGATGGACAGTGGTCACTTTCACTAGAACACGCAGGGAAACTACCTGACAGTTTCCCTATCTTTCCTCTTTAGTTTCTTTTTTGTACGGTGCAGGCATAATAGAAAGGAAAAGCAGTGCTTCTTTTTATAGATATTTTTGGCCAAGAAAAGGGGAAAAGAACAGAGAAGAGCAACTCAGCTGACTTTTTTCTCCAGAGAGAGCCAAAATACCATATTACATTATTAACAAGTAGTAGTAGTAGTGCACACCTTCCCTCTGAGAAAATATCCCATTGCATGCATAACAAATAACATTTCCGGTTTCAGTGTGTATACACCGCTATTAATCTAGTAATCACAATCAATTCATTTCCAATTTTCAGTCTCTATCAATTTTCCAATTCATTTCACTTTGTTTACCGTGAGCATGCACGGTCAATTTAATGCGAAAAGAAAATTACAGAGTAGCTATTTCACACGTGAGCAAAAATATGCATGTAATTTTCTTATAGTTTGATGTTCAATGCATTCTTTGCGTGTCTCTCTCAAGTGTGGTTTGGTTTGGTGGTGTTGAACAAAGTAATTTTCTATCTACAATCTCAGAATCTCTTTCCTCCTCTTTTAACACCTACACCTGTTCTATTTTTAACACGTTTTCTTTTACTGTTATGATTATTATAGTTGTGCCCCTTTACACATACACGCAGTATATTCAGTGAAAGATAACGATGATGAGTCTTAAATTATTAGTGTTATTACTGTTGATTATTACTTTACGTGTTTTTGCAGAGCATTTATCACAATTGAATTCGCAAATTTATTTCTATTTTTGTGAACAAGATTGACTCGTCTTTTTTTTGTCTATAATATTACATCTCATTAGTGTTTCGCGTTGGCAGTAAATAGTTTAGTTTGATTATCACGTTTTGTGTTTCTGCAAGATGGCAAATTTGCAATGAACACGAGCCCGCACCCACTCAACTTTTAACAAATTTCTTTTTAATACTGGAACATACAGAGACACCACTACTCTCCAACATCTTCTCTCAACTCTTTCCAGAGATGAAGATTTGGAGGATATATACTCACTTGCTCTCCTCTTGTACTTGCGGCGTTTTTTTTCTCTTTCTTATTGTGTGTTTGTGACTTGTCTTCAATCTTCTTCTCGTCAGCTTCTTTCTGTTGCTGATTCTCTAGATCTATCCCTACTAGCTAATTAGTGGAAACCTATTCATCTATGTGTAGCACATACAATACAAAATTTTTACAAATATTTTCTCTCTCTTTGTGACCGCATATGAGAATGCTACTAATCTAATTAATATTATTAAATAGGTAGAAAACAATAAGTGGAGTAGACAATACGTTTTTTATGACAAAAATGATAATGACGACTAATGACTGTAGAGACCAGTGGGACTAATTATCATGCTGGACTCATTATTATAGTATTTTCTCTCTTGTACTGCTTAATACACTGGTCTCTCTCGTCTTGTGTGTGTGTTTTTTTGTGCACAAAAAAAAAGTTGTGGATTCTTTGACTTCGCCGTACTAACTACAAGTTTCTCTGTGTATTTGGTCGGTCCTCTTGTTATTCTTGCCAATAATAGCGAAAATTCCTTGTGTTCCTTTTATCCATCCTTTTGACTGAGAAGAAGGGAAGAAAGACAACCACCATACGCCAACCATGCAAGCATACCACCTTCCTTTTTGCAATTCACATCCCATAATATCCCATTCTCATCATAGCGATCATCGTCATCACCATCATCATCATCCACTTGCCACTATAATAATATATAGTAGTCCTGTAGTCCTTCTCTTTATATAATAGCCATCCCATATGTACATTCATTTGTAGAGAGGAGAACATCGTGGCATTAAAAAATATATAAAAAAAATCATATGAGTTTTCCACTATCTCATGTGTTTCTCTTCACTGCTGTGTGTTCTCCCACATTAATATAGTATGTACACTTGTGCCTATCTGGTTTTCGCCTGGCCTTGTGTCTTCTTCCTTTTCTTCTCAGAACAATCTTTTTCCCCTTTTATTATCATACAGTTGGCAAAGGCATAATAGGTAGTACAATGACTACATACATGTCTCTCAAATGTAAGTACATGTTTGAATGAGAAAAAAAGACAAAATTGTTAGTTATATAATAATAATGGGTGAGCGTGCCTGCTGCTGGTGGACATGAGAATGATAAACATCATATCAAAAGCACTTTAAATATACTTATGCCTCTCTCTGCTCTATAAATGCTATGTAATATCTCCTACATACAAATTTACAATATTGATGGGCAGAACATGAACATAGTTTTAACCATGTATTCATTTTTATTGCAAAAAAAAAACTAGAGTTTAAATGTATTGCCATCCATCCATCCATACGCGTTTCACCACAGATATCCTCCTCCTCCTCCTCTTCCCGTTCGGCCATGTCCAATATTCCAAAGTTTTTATGGTGGAAAGACGAAAAGAGGAGCCCGGAGGAACTCACAGAGAAAAAAAACAAGTAGTTGCATCGGTGGCGGTGGTTTGGTTTAGTTTGGTTTGGTTTAGTTTGGCTTGGTTTCGTTATTGATGATGATGATATGGCAAGTTGGTAAGAGACGCAAGAAAACACAAGGTTTTTCTGTTGAGGTTAAGTTGTATTTGAGGTGACGACTACTACACATAACTGCTCCTCTGCTGCTTCTGTTATTCGTCTCTGGTTTCCTTTCCTCTCATGTCGCCATCAACAAAAAAAATAAAGACGAAAAGTTTACTTTTTCCTATATGGAGATAGTCTCGTTCTTTCACATTCTCTAGAATGGGGAGAAATAATGAAATGAAAGGAAGAAGAAAAGGAAAGAAAACGAGAAAGAGTTACGACGACCGAAGAAGGAAACCAACTCGTTAAATGTACGTGCTCTCGGGCTCCTATATTTCTTCCTTCGTTTCTATCAAACTCCTCCGTTCTTTTTGTTTCCATACAAAAAAATGAGAGCGAACGAGAGAGCAAAGATGAAAATAAGAAGATAACATTTTTTTCTGAGAAAAAAAATATATATCGACTTATGGGTTGGGTATCTCTATAAAATGAAGGAAATGGGGCATCATAATAATATGGAGAGAGAAGATCTTATGACTTTGTGTATAAAACAGTGTATAAGTCGTCATGTGCTTATGATGACGCTGTATGAAGAGAGAGGGACAAAAAAAGTGTAATTTAAACAGTAAGAATGATAGACCGTTTTTATGGAGAGATATGATGAGAAACGCGAAAATAGAGACAAGGCATGCCTTTCGCTCCAAGAAAAACATTGACGCTTTCCATCACAAGACGATCATGAACACAGCTAGAAAGAGAATGTGGATGGTGGAGGTAATGGAGGATGTTCGGAGGGTGGGCACACTTTAAAATTATGGGTTATTTGAGAGAAAGGCAAAAATATGTCAAAAATAGGCTTTGCATCATAAACGGAGATTCCACTTTTGGTATTTCGATACATGTCCAGTTCGTCATTATTGTATGAAAATGAAATAGTGGATCTCATAAAATAGAAAAGAGAAAGCCGGAAGGCAGATACGTAGGTTGTTGTAGGCTGGCCAAAAAAAAAACTCTGGAGAAAGTTTTCCTGGTCGATCGCAATGATCTCTGGGTAAAGGAGAAAGAAGGAATGGAAATATCCGAAGAGAAAGCGGTACCGCACTACTAGTGTTTCTGGCTTGTTGGCCATAATCGGATTACATTTGTGAAAACTGGATGGATGGAAAATGGAATGAACGACTAGACAGAGGAAATGAAATTGGATGCTAAAGAGTTTATTTGGTTTTGTGTGGGGAAATGTAATGCAAATGATGAAATATGGGCTTTGCTTGTGTGTGCTTTCACTGAATGCTAAGTAGAGAGAGAGAAAGTGGACAACAAGTAGAGAGGTTCGTCTGTTTACCCCGGCGTCGGGAATGTGAAAGCACCGCCAAGTGCACTCGACCAAAAACCAAAACAAACCTCTCGGCTACACAAACGCAAGTGAGGCAGCATGAATGTTCATGGATTCACATTTTCCATGCATCTTTCATGCACTACATCTGATTGTCATATGAAAAGTGTAAACAAGACATGTTCAGTTACTACACAAGCTTATATTTTAATTAGCAATTACTTAAATTATGGGAAAATGGTAAAGTAACTTTTTGCTTTTGGAGTATCTGAGTGACGTGTTTGTGACAGTCATCGCATGGATCGGCAATTATGAGTTGGCTGTCAAAAGTGAACTTTGGACTGCTGCTGCAATAACCGAGCCGTTCTCCATTGACTCTCCACTTAAGAAGTATATCCACTGTTACCAACTTAATTATAAAGCTTATAAAGATGGATGTTATGTAGTGTGCTCTTTGTAACCCCAGTTAAGCCACAGGAGGTCAAAGAATGCTTGACATTCGCATCGTGAATTGAAGAATGAAGGAAACAACGTCATCAATCCAATCTTGATTCTTTAAACCTAGTGGCCGACAGAAAACTCGGTGGACGTAAGTAATGATATAACTTAACTAACATGTCATATAGAGAGTAACGCGATTAATTTCTTCATCTTACAAGATAACTTACATGTGACATTTCCCGTTTTACTGTAGAGACCGTGAGCAAAAAGGAAATATAGCAAAGGTCATGGAAAAGCTCCGGAAGTCCTAAAATCTTCGTAAAGAGGAGACGTAATTTAATTATAAGTTCATTGATGTTTTCCTGAAACGAGAGATTCAACTCAGCAGCTCATTCATTACAACTGCTTCAACAGTAATGCTCAAAGAAAGGTCACACACATGTCGTGGCAAGATAAGGATGTACCATTCCAATGGATAGTTATAGTACATGAGAGATCCAAGGTGGATGAAGCCATGAGGCAGAGAACATTCGACAATAAGGCAAGTTAATGATATTGACGCGCCTGACTGACATAAGAAGTATGTTTAGTTACGTGAGAATTTCTCATGGAACATTTACATAAACATTAGCTGTTGAGGACTCGTCGTGAGATCAACGATTCTAAAGTCACGCTACAAGTTTTCATGACGTATTTTTTGTTCTGCAGTTATTAAATCGGTGTGGAAGGGTGTTCTATTGTTAGTTCTGAGAATTTTTTTGTGATATAGCCAAAATATTAAAAAGTAAATCATTTGTTTAGAGAAAAATAGTTTTCCAGTTAAATACGGCAATCGTTAAAGATATAATGGTAAAATATTGTTATGTTGTGATCAAAAGTGTTACAGTTTTTGTAAGCGGTGACAATATGGCTGCTGGTGTAATTTCTAAAAATAAACTTGGTAAACTTTCTAAACTCTAAAATATCAAGGAAAGTGAAAAGTTTCATGTGCAATTGTGCAAAGCGTTTTGTGTTTCATCAAGATTTTGGAAGTTGGAAGCCTCCAGACCTCGTGAGGATTCTTTTCTGTGGAGTAAGTTGAAATAGTTATAAAAATGATTAGAGAAGGCGTAATCCAGTAATCCTTAATATTCCTGTATTTTTGTATTCTTTCAGAATTCAAGTCAAGTGTATTTCATCATCCACGATGAGGTTTCAATTCCTCAGGAACTTGTCATCCTCTCCTCTCCAACTGATTTGGGAACGTGGCCGAGTCAATAAATATTTACAATGTTCGTTGTTTGGATCAGTTCCTCACATGAAATACCATTCAGCGTTTAAGCCAAAGCGTGTCCTTATTCTGACCAAGCTCTCTCGTCTGGAATTTGAGCAGATGCGTCAGTCTCCCAAGGTGAAAACAGACTTTGAGTTGGAGACTGCACTTCGTTCTCGGGGCTCCGATTATAGTACGTTATTGTATCATCATTACATCCACAAAGGATGCGAAAGCCGAGTTCACAACTGCTTCCAAGAGTTTGGAGTGGAAACTCGCCTTGTGAACAGATTTAACTATACAGAAGAAAACATTGATTGGGCTGATGTGATTGTAACCACTGGAGGGGA
>JAQIXX010003781.1:0-18353 GCA_034700605.1 Willowsia nigromaculata | reverse complement strand
CCCCGGCGTCTACGGACGAAAAAATCGATTTTGCACGTAGACGCCGGGGCGTCTATTTCAGATTTTACGGTATTTAGGAGGAGGACACATACGTAACGTTCATGAAAATAAGAAATAGAAACTTTATGAATACCTACTCATAAATGTGAATACACATTCAAATACACGGTTTGTTTTACATGAGCATATCTTCTGCGTGTGTAAAATCGTGTTCATAAAACTATCTCAACAAAAAATGGGTTATTACCAGGAAGACCCTAGCACAAAAATGAGAAGACGTGCAAAAATTTTGTAGATTTACCGATACCTCATTATTAGCAGAGTTAAAAGTTAATATATCTGAAGTTTTGCATTTAAATCAAGATAAATATTTTCACTATCATCATAGACATAGTAGCCAATAAACCTCAACGAAATACATGTTGCAACTCATATCATCTTACTCTCTATCTCAATGCATGGAAAGAGAAACATGGTTTAATTGAATTGAAGCTTTATTTGATATCATGCACGTATTTTAAATATTCTGAAATGTACAAGCACAGACATGACTTCCTAGACCATACTTTAATCTTGATTAAAACGAAGCTCCAAAGCTTAATGTAATCGTTTCACACTTAAACTTGTGTTAGTTGTATAGGTGTTAACACTTGAACATCCGAAACTCTTAAGAAATGGCTAAGCCTACGCCGCTTCAATTTGCATGAATCAATGTATCAATACAACATTCATACCAGATCAGATAACCTGGAAGTATCAAAATTTGATCTTTTTCATTCGATTTACCATGTAAAGTTAATAAATTACACAAAAAAACTCCAAGGAGTGTGCTGATGTAGAATGGTTAAACCCAAATAATATTTTGACGGCAAAGCAATTTGTTCTTTCGAAAATCACTTACAGGGCTGCTGATAATGAAAAATAATCAACATGAGTATGATATTCTTTAACTAACTAATATTCATTTCAGTTCTGAACCGATGAGCAGTAATCGAAACGATTAACGTGATTGATATTCTAGAAGGATGAGTTAGCAACAAAACCAGATTGATCACGAGAAGTGAGAGTATAGCTTTCTTTACAGATTTACAATTACCCGACGATAGAATAAGATTATCTGATGAGAGGTATCAATGGTATCATACATACAAATCCATTACTTTGACTGAGACGTGAATTCGACACTTCAAGTATCGTCAATGGTCTAAAATTCAGCACACACGACACAAGTACGTAATAAACTTTTAGCCATTGTCAATACGATTTTAAGGTTCTGCGCTAATCAATCATTTTGAAGTTTGTCCATCGAAAGTCGTTGGTTGAACCTTTAAAATTTCCATTGACAAAGACATTTGAATTAATAATAAAATGATAAAATAACACGCATAAGATGTTATTACTTTGAGTTTTGAAAAGAATGAATGTAGTATAGTACTTCATATGCGAGAACGAAAAATAAAACATGAAATGTCTCTGTTCGTTGATGTCTACATGTATGACAAAATGGCTCAATAAACAACTTCATTAAGAAGATATAAGTAAACTGATTGTGTGATGTATTGCTCATTTTATTAGAAAAAAAGGCAGGCATATATTGACATGAAGAGATTGAATTAATTGCACAATCCACATTGAATACCCCGGCAAACTTTGCACTGAAACGTAATGAATGACCTAGCTGCAGGCTAAGAAACAATTATCGAATCACGGTAATTTAGCATGACCATAATATATGTATTCATTTAAAAATGTCATGTCATGACTGACTGTGATTGAACCTTACTGCGAAAGCAACCATTTCTAATCAAAACAAATGCACACGACATCATGCGCTTCATTTCTTCTCAAATCTATGTCGTCTTTCATCATTTAATTTGCATTCAGTCTCTTAAAACGACTACACTTTGTGCAACATTCTATGTACGACGCAGTCTCTCAATTTGAAACAAGGTACAACCACTCACTCACTCACTCAGTCATCATCATCCAGTCTTTTTAAAGAAGTACTACAAGATGCATAGGATTTTCTTCTACATGGCAAATAAATAATAGCCGCTTGTCTGGCCTAAATCCCTGATTCAGACCGCCGCGTATGAAAAGAGGCAATCCAAAAGAATGTCTTTTATGTCTAAAAATCAGCCCTAACATATCCATCAATGGATCACGAGAAATGGTCTACACAAGGCAATTCATTGCATTTGTGAGTTTTCAAGTAACTGCCAAATTTGGTACGATGCAAGCAACTAAATGTATGTCAGCACAAACATAAACCTTTTATTTTGCAAAGTTCCAAATGTATGTACTTTTAACTCAATAATTGTATGCATGCATTACATACACCAACAAAGGTGAGATTCATTGAAAATCACTACGCATCATCACTCTGTCAATTATTTATAGCTCACACGAAATTTTACGCACAAATTGTTTCAATGTGAAGAAGACTGAGAAACTACAAGATAATCTCTCGTTTAGGTTTCTAAATCAAAATTTGATTCTGAATTTGTTACTGATCCACCTCAGTTCCCAACAAATCTTCATCGTCAGAGCTCAACTATTTTTTGACAAAGACTTACATTTTACTTTGAATTCATATTATCATCAGTTATCAGTATCAGCAATGAATGGAGTTAATATGCATGCATGAATCTAACTGAATTGAATGGGCAAAGCACATGGGCTAAAGCTCTTTCAATGAGGTTAAGCAGCGAAACAAGCATTATTCCTTCAGAGCAATAACGCTTGTTGAAAACGGATGATTTTTTGTTAAATGTTGCATTATTTATCATAGTTTATCTAGCCATGTACAACGCGACACGCTGCTATGCTTTTTTCATAAATTTGTATTGAAACAAGCGTGAAACAGCATTCACCTACATTTTCATAGGATGTAACATTTCCTCTTTTTTGTATCTGCGCATCCTACACACTAAACACACCATGCCCTGCTCGGCTGTGTTCATCACTGCTGAAAATTGTGCATACCTTGCATGCATAGTTTTGATACAGTGACCTATTGTCTAACCAACCTGATTTTTAGGAGTCCTAAAATGTTTTCCATGATGAAAATAATTTATGACAGTGCATGAATGTATACCTTGCGCCACCAAAATTCTAAAGATTACTGATTTTATTGTTTGCTGACAAGGTATGCCGGCCTACGTCTGAAAAGGTAATCCGAGTGGGAAAAACATTGTTTCGTGTCGTGAGTGAACAGAAACCAGAAAATTGATAAAATATGACAAACTTTATACCTTCGTTCAGATCAGGCTTTCGGCTAGTTCGTGCCTTACGCGTTCATAATAAGTCCGATGTAGTCGTCGTGGTAGACAAACCGACTAGACTAAATTTTTACAGTTACATATTTAAAACTTGGTTGAAGCAAGCGAATATCATGATTCAGAATCATCATCAGCGCCACGTTCATCAAGGGAAAAAACCTTGTCATGCTGATGCAGTTAACGGCTCAGTCGCTTGCAAGCTGTTTTGCAAGTACAGCTTCAATTCTAAACAGCCTCGGGTAAAAAGATGCATCAAACGACAAGAAGAGTGGTACAATATTTTACTAGCCGACCACAATGAATAAGAGAAGTTCGGGGTAAAATTTAATAATGCTGCGTTATAGTGGTGGGAATTGGGATAATAATCATGATTGTATGTGTATTCAACTTGCTTGTGTGACCATATTGGACCTATATGTGATTCACAAGAAAAAAGAAGACCTCTCTAGCAAATAGCAACGTTCACAGATATAAAGTTGGGAAATGGTATTTGCAATGCATGCTCAATAGAAGAACAGCATTAAAGTTTTTGCTTCTTCACATTAAAACCATCTCAGGCCTTATTATTAACTAAATGCTACATACAAACAAAACTTGTTGTCTTTGATGATGATCTTGCGAATAGTGCAAGAGTGCAACTGCATCAAATTTTCGATTGGACAGACAATCTTGCACGGTACGGACGTGCACCATTGTGATCTTAAGTGTCACAAATACATACGATATATATTCTAGAACGACTGCACTGACAAGTTCTGCTCTAAAGTTTTGCTACCCTATACCTGATAATTTTATTTATAATGACTGCTTTGATTACTTCAAGCAAGCCCGACCACTAAATATTACAATTTCTTCGAGTTTTCAAAGATAAAAACTAATTAGCGATCAGAGTAGAAAATACAGAATATCGCTTGCAAAAGTTTGTGTCACTTTTTTGTAGACATGTGTATATCAATTTTACTGTTAGAATTAGTTTGCTTTTTGTAACAAAAAAACTAAAGGTTTGTTAAATCAAAATGAATGCAATCGTTTTTTATGTAGCAGTTAAACAAATACTACGCTGAAAACCGATTCGATTTGAGCATCTGTGCATCAACTGTTCTTAAAAATTTCTTCTCAAGCGGTCAAAAGTTGTTTGCTTTTTTTATTCTTTCAGTTGCATTTGGTTTTGATTTACTAAAAAATGTGCGTCTATACCACGAATTTAGCATTTCATTGACTATTGACTAGTTAAAGTAGCAATCTAATTGATTACGTAAACTATTTTATGGCCAATGTACGTATGTGATAATTAGCTTTTAGATTCATATATTCACTTCATATACGACCATTTTTGCTCAGAGGTTAGAGGTAGTTTTCGCTAATCGATCATATATTTTCTATTTGTGAGAAAACTGATATTTAATACAAGAATACATTATGATTATGAGGGGATGTAGCATGCAATTTTTCATTTCAGAGAAAATGGAAAATGTTTTATAATACTCAGAATATCCGTAGTCGTAGCCAAACGAGTACTCAGTATCAATGCAAAACATAGTATTTAACGATTTCGATGAATTATAAGCCGGGGGAATGACTCATGGGAACTTTGCTAAATTGTTCTGCGCATGATATATGGCATAATAACAGAACAACATGACACTCGAATTGTACAGATATTACAGCTATTAACGCTGTCAAATAAATATGAATATTGTGCATCGAGTGTGAGGATAACGCTGCAGTTTGTTACGTTTTTGATTTGATATTTTCAAAGACTACTTATGCGTTAAAATGTGCATGTGCAACTTATCATAATGCAATGCAATCTAAAGAAACTGAAGTTCAAAAGTATATCCACGTGAACTTGAAGATTCACACACTTCTACCTCTCTCCACTAACTCCACTTCACTCTCAACATTACATTTAAATTTAAAAGGAGAAACTCACCTCGTGCGACTACCGATAATTAATGAGACCTAAGAGTATTTCGCGTTTTTAAATGTAAAATGCAGTTGCCACGAAAGGGTTGACTTTGCATACCAACACCCGATTTACTTTGTTAGTATACAAGCTTGACAATTTGACATGAAGATGTTTCTTAAAAAAGAACGCATGAACATTGAATTTCATTGGATACATTATTTATAAAATGGAGGATTTGCTGATGGTAATGCACATGCAACTAAATTATGCGAATGTGACTAACCATGTCTTGCTTGATGTAAGCATTTCACCAAATACTTGTGTGGATATAGTAATTAAAATATCTGTAATTTTAGACAATTGTATTTTTATACTTAAAACTTTTATCGATGCAACAAGAACAACGAATAACTTCATTTTCATTTTAGCTACATGTCGTGTTGTGCGGCATATATTACATAGGTTTAGAATCAACTTTTGATTAATGCACAGAGAGATTTTAGACCACAATACATGCGCTCATTTATACTAATGATTTTATCAAATCCGGTGCACTTTCTGACACCTAGAAAAGAATGTCATACAATTATCTTGAAACAATGCTAATGACATATAAGTGGATTCTTCTGCTTCTTGTTGTACTGCATTTATTTTAAAATCATAAAAATTGTCTTCAAACATGCACTCGCTTTTTATATCGAATGCATCGCGTACTTTCATTTTGCACTGAGCTAAAAACATAAAATTATGTCTTGTTAACAATCAAGAGACTTAAATGTGTGGGAAAAATTCTGCATGCATTAATCTGCCAGTGCATTGCGGCTTTGTTTGGTATTGCATTTCATTTGAGAGAGTTTTGGGCATGTTTTTCATTAGAGCATTTGCACTATAGCTGTCATTGAATGTAAAATTACTGTTAAAGCCAAAACAAAGTAATATTAATAGATAGAAAAATTTGGATACATTAGAATTTCTTTGTTTACTTAAGAACAATCAAGTTTTTGATGTGTATGATGACACATTGTATAAACCTAAAAGATTGCGACATCATTTTAATAAATAGGTAGCTATTATATTACAGCCAGAAGCGTTTTAACTCGTGCACTTTGTCTTGTATTTTGATTTCACAACTGCTTGTACGGTTTCCTTCTAAACTAGCTACTGACAGGGTGACAAGTTTAAGTCCCTGATTATAGCAAAGTGGCAAATGCCTACGGCAAAGTAAACTTCAAAACGAACACTATGCTTCACGAGCAAAAAAAGATTTGATCCTAATTTTGCCGTATTTGTCAAACGACTATATTTGGATAGCCTTACACAGATCAAAATTTGCCTCAATCACAAGTTGTGAACAAACCTACACAGTTTAAACCTATTCCTTCCCACCTCTCTTTTATGACTCAACGCAAGCAGCAGTAAACCGTGAGCAACTTAAGCCATTATGAGTTGTTCCCTTAAGTAGTGAACTGCACTGTACTAAAAGGTAAAATATTGTAAGAAAATAAGGAGTTCAAAGTTTCAAAGTACTAAATTGATACAATAAACAGTGTACATTCCCATCCCATACAATGCTTTGTATGATACAATTCTAAATATGCTTTGCACACAACATTTAATGTGATCTTCAAAGTAGTGAATTTTTCTATTTCGCTTCATCTTTAGCCTCGTGCTTCAATGCAAAAACGCAAGGTAAAACTCATCATCACTACCAGCTCTCAAGCAGCAATTAGCCTTCACCCGCCACAAGACTACCAAATGATAATAGAATTATGCAAGTAAACTTTGAGTATATTTAAGAATCTTTAAGCAACATTGAAAAAAGGAGGCAAGACTCTCACATGGCAGGTATATATACACTTTGAATGCAAAACAGAGTATGTGCTAGTTAGCGACAGTATTATTTCCTCCTTGTAAAATGGAAATTAAACAAAACATTTTAGGCAACTTTTCCCTTACTGCTACCAGTCCCACAGGTCGTGATGTTTGCGTACCTACTCGACTCAGCAGAGGGAATCAAGATTCAAGTATAGGATCATGGTTTTCATGTTAACCTATGTTTGTACTACAGGTTGGTAATAATGGTGATATTTTTCATGGATGATTAGTGCTAAGCTGTTTGAGATTGAGATCCCAGGGACCTTTTGCCTAGCCTCAAAAACACTAAACGTAAGAGAAAAATGCATACTTATTCTGTGAATTGGGAATTGAATAGATACCTGTTACGAGAAATCTCCTTACTACTCCTATCCTTATTCGAAAGTTAAGAGAATTAGAAACCCAAGGTGAACCTTAGACAAAAACGTAAAGTTGGTGACAAATCGCGTTGTTTTTGTATATGATCGTATTTTTATGTGTACATTGACGTTCTGCAGAGTGAACAGCACAAAAACAAAAATAATATGGAAAGCAAAACAGTATAATGGCAAGAAATACAAGTGTGGGCAAAGGGTCATAGAATTCATAAATACATTCATTTTTCTTTGATGACTCATAAGGGTTTATTTCTGCGCATCTATTTTAGTGTCCCACTTGTGTTTTAGCCAGTTTATTGTATTTCGGAATCACGATTTTTTAAAAGTTTGACAAGTGTAGATTTAAATTTTTACTACGGATGCATCAGCATCGTTTTAAGTAGCCAGCTCAAGCCTCATAATAATGCAAAGCGCACATCAGCCACTAGATAGAACAAATCGTAGACATAATGAAAACCAATATAAATGTATTGTAAATCATCATGAATCATGATGAATGGAGCATTTTAACTACCCAAAGTCCGCACTAAACTGTGCACAATGCAAACTTATAACAAATGTGCGCAAATGTTTTTTCCAAACTACCAACCGTCAACATTTGTGCTAAAATAGACACCACCACCACTAAAGCCGCTTCCTCTTACATTCAGTGTGTAAAATGCAATTAAACATACATAAAATAAAAACGAAATACTCTTTTTTTCGTTGTCATTTTAACTAACAATGAAGTATGGTTTTTATTTTGTGTTTGCAGAACGAATTGAACTGTAGCTTTTACAAATCACAATACCTGCTTGAAACACAATTGCTAGGCAGAAACAAGGGTAAACTATTCAAAAGAGCTCAAAACTTTCTATTATGCCTTGTATTTCTGTTATTGATGTTCTAAAAAATCGTGAAATAAACAATTTTAAAGAATTTTGTTCGGTGTAAGATGCCCAACTCTAAGAATATCATAAGATGATGCAGTTCATGACTTTTGGAGAGTCTTATAATTTGTATTTGTAATACGAACAAATTCTCATCCATGAATTTTCAATTAAGATTCATGACATTTTCATCATTGGAAAAAATAGAATTTATCTGCCAGAGATATTATTAATTCATACATTCTCAAAGAGATGCCCTTATTTTCTGCATGCATATCCCATGATTCAGAGCAGCAGCGAATACAATATGAACCGATGATCAGTAAAAGTAGATTGTATCTCTTCTACTACATGTTATCATGCATTATAGTAGAGCAATGTTGAGCTGACGCTGATACCATTTGCCAATTATTACAAACACTCTCGTTTTCCTTTCATGTTTTCTCAGCAAGAAAACTAATTATATTCTTTAAAAAATGTATAATATATTTCATTTCAAATAAATTATAAAAATGAAACACTACCATTATTGGATCCACTCTTGTTCTTGTGGAGAGACCACTTAAGAAGCCCATTGTTCCTCATCATTACGGAAGTCGTTCAAACGACTAGCTGGCGACGACGAGAGATAAAAAAAAATTCGTGGTATATGTCTATATGATGTTTATGCTCTTCACTTTACACACCACCACCACACAACAAAGCTCAAGTCCTCCTTTTGCCAAAAAGGGAAGTGAAGAGCTAAATAATTTCTCGTCTATGAGAATTCTGTACTTGTGTGCTATATGAAAAATTCTGCTGGGCTGTTTGTTACAGCGTTCACTCTCTGTAATCTGCAATATCGTGATGCACTAAATAACAAACCACGAGAAGGATGTCCTATTAATGAAAATGAGTTGTTCTGTATAGGACACGAGTCAAATTTGCATAAAAAACAGATAACTTCAACCGTCTTCCCTCATCGACCAATATCTGCTTACAATCCTTTTTTTTGCACAAAATCGGTATAACTCACAGAAATCGCTTTTTTGCAGGTAGATATAAAAACTCAAAAGAAATTTCTGGGTTCTCCACCGAACACGTAATCAAGGGACTTAACGTGCCGAAGAACAAAAAAAAAATGTCAAAAATCGTTAAAAAATATGTCGTGCTTTATAGCAACATTTAGAAGAAAATTTCGTTAACAGAGCTGCTGTGATGATGGTGGTTGCAGCAGTACCATGCACCAACTGAGGAGGGTGAGTAAGAAGGAGATGATGGGAGCTTCAGTAATTGTTTGTAATGTTGAGAGTGTCTTGTATGCTCACCGTGTACGAATATCGTCCATCATGCTCGTATACTACTTGTTGAACATGCAAGAGTTCTCAGGAGGATTGCACGTTGTGCATGTACAAGAAAGATCCACTCTGGCAAAAAATTCTCATTCTTTCATGTGATAGTTTAATGTGCGAGAGGACTATAAACAAAATCGTAATATTAATATTATTAATTGTTGTAGTGCTGTGTGTATGTATGTGCACCAGGGAATTTTTCTAACAAAGATATGCATATACACGACATATAACGATGACTCAAACAAATTCAAAGAAAAACTAAAAAACATAACCAGCAATGTAGCTTATAAGCAGTCATTATATGATAAATTTTCATAACATACGGAGACGGATCTAATGTTATTTTCATATTTATTTTGAAGCATACTGGATTGATAGTGATCATTGTTATGATCGCTTGTGTGTTCGTTCTCAACACAAAGAGGAGCATGTGCCCTGTGTGCTCATTACTCTGGGGAGTTTGAAAAAAGTGGGGATGCTAATTCTCACGATTGTATTGTGATAATTTAAACTTTACTGTGTAAAATATGCGAGACGCTTTACCAGGTAAAACACACACACACCTTTAAGCAGGCAGCATAGCTTGATCAAAAATGCACAACGTAAAAAGTAAAAACAAGATCTACCAACAATGTTGTATGTAGGGTGTACACTTTTGAATAAATTTTACCAAATTTACATTTACAATGTAGGTACTTTTGGTTTTACACAGGCTTCTTTTCTTCATGCATCCCCATTACAGCTTTTTATAGTTTTTCTGACTCACCTGTGTGAAGTGAGTGCATACCCTAAATCTAATTACATGCATTGCTCTATTCATCCCCAATCCCCTATGTGAAAACATTACAGAGCATTGTGCATTGCATGCAGTACAGGTTTACTCATGGCATGCCCAACTCTGTGAATTAACAATCAATGCAACAGAAGAAGTGAATGATATTGTTGCGTTGTATTATGCATTGAATTTTACATGATCTAAGATCTTATCCAAGTTTGGCTTAAAATAAGAGTGTTAAATAAATTCATACATGGTTTGTTCACAAATATATAAAGGCAACCCTTTGCTTACTACGACGTACTACACCTTTACTCTACAGCATATCACATATCGCGTTAACCACTGAATTATCATCATATCTGCATTTATTTCGATGAACCACAAGTACAACAGGCTCTACCTGTTGAGTGGTTGTGAATTTGAGACAGTGCTCCAAAGTGTATGTATTCTTACCTATCGTAATCGTAATTTATTGAGACCTGCAATATTAGATCTATGCAAGGTAGTTATGTACATTTGTAATTATTTTTGATTATGGTGATATCAATATAATATTTCTAACATTTTTTCTAATGTAAAATCAATATCCAAATGAACATTTATTTCATATTTTCTTGGAGTCATTCTGAGAATGAGGACTTACTTTCATACGCTTTAGGATTTTTCAATTGATAAACCTATGTGCATAATATTTATGATCTTATCCATTTACCACTGCATTGTTTCCAGCAAAAATTCATGCTGTATTCACTCATACACGATGTGGCAATTACTTTGGCTCAGCGTTTTATGTTGTCGTATACTTTGTTTAGAAACGTTTCTAAATTCTGGAAATCTGAAACAAATACCTACAGTGAAGTTTTGTCTTAGTTTTGCAGACTTCATACTGTCTTGTTCATAGCTTCTTTTGCTTTTAATGTTTTAAAAAGCTTAAAATGCGCATGTACGAGTCTTTTAAAAACATGTTTTATTTCAACAAAAAAACTTCAAATGATGGCACACTTTTCAAATATATTACAATATTTGGAATATGCACAAACATACATAAATGATTACAAATAAGAAATGCATATAGATCAGATCAATGTGATCCGTCAAAGTTCAAAGTGACAACATTAAGAATTATACCAATCCTTGTAAGCTACGTACATACAAATCATAAAGACTAATCAAAGCAAACTATTAAAGCTTTCAGTATTTCTACATTAAATGTTACATAATATGTCTGTTGATATATGTAAACCGGAAAATTCAACTCAGATGCTTGAAAAATATTACGTTTCTAAATTACAAAAATCTAAAATTATATCTTCTAATCAAAACAATTTTAAGGTTCTCATTAATTGTATCTAGATTAATGACAACACTTACAATTATAAATTCTACAGCGATAATCTCTTGAATTAGAAATTAATTCCTCTCTTCAACGAAAAAACGCTACTGTTGATCTGCATCTGCTAGCAAGTGACGAAATCGTGGGTGTACACGGAATTGAGATGCCAATGACTGGACAAGTCTCTCGTTAAGAAAGAAGAGCTGGACAATTGGGATAAAAGTTTAAACAAGTTGTAGGGTAAAATACAAAGAGTTGAAATATAAAAGCACATATTATATTTTATTCATTATTACCTGATGTATTGGACTAAGCTTCAGCTGTCCCTTTTCAATCTGTTCCAGGAGAAATTGGTCATGTGGACTTAGGACATCATTCATTTCTTCATCCTGAGCTGGATTCGTCGATATGGTCAGCATTGGAGCCCCTTCGACTCGCATCCATAGCTTTTGGGAATACAAAATTATTATAAAAGTTAAAAGAAGAACAAAGCTATTTTTTACCCATCTGCATTTTTTACAACAATAGAATAAAAATGCAGCTTGTCACGCTATTTTCATTAACATACAGACATAAATAAAAACTTACAGAATTAGGCCCGAATCTAATTACGCTTATCTGGTCAAAGCCAATGTCAATCGTCAGGACTCTTCGTGTCAATTGAGGATGTATGGAGTCGGGTGTCGCTGTTTTAGTAACCGGAAGTTGACATTCATATACCATTCGCCTGGAACAAAAATATCGTTTTGCAGGAAATAACTTAATTTTAAGAGTAGACTAAATAGAATGCTTTCTTGGAGGCAATGAACTTACTGGCTGTTGAAGAGAACACGAAACCGGTTAGGATTAACGGACGAAAAGGACCGGATCTGGTAAGTTCCAATTTGAAGGAGCTTTATGACCAACGTTGAAGTACGGTAAGGGGATGGCACTTGTGCTGAATATCGAAGCTCAGTTGAGAATTTTGCACAAAAACTCCCTCCTGAAGTACTAGCGTGGGCGCCAGAATCAGATATCGTGGTACTTGGGGATGAATCATCGGTATTGGAAGTGGGGGTGAATTGAAACTGGTTCTTCCCCTCCGGATTAGCTTGATTTTGATCTTCCTTGTTTCTCTCAATCGCTTGGGTGCTGGAGCAGGCAGAAGTTACTCTCATGTTTTCCCCCGTTACAGGGCATTTCTTTCCAAACAAGATAGCATCTAAAGGTAATGCTGAAAGTGGTGATAGTAAAAATATGAGGAAATCTCAAATGCGTCAATATTTTGAGGATCGTGGCACGAATCAATCGTCAATTTTGATTCGATTATTTTGTTAATCAGTTTACCTGGCATTGACCGAAACAGTTGAAGACTCGTTAGTTCACTGGCAGGTGTTCCTTTTCCTTGATCCATTTCCTCTTGGCTGTTTGCTTCATTTGTTTCAGTTGCATTCCCCACGTCCTCATTGATGACCAGCTCGTCTGAATCGCTTTCATTTCTCGTGACCATTGACATGTCATCATTGTGAGATGATTCAGTTTTCATGTTTTCGACGATTTTGTCAGATGCAGATGGTCCACTTGAGGAGAGCGCGTCCATGACTTCTTTAACAACTTCACCGACGCCAATTGTTACTGGGGTTGTTGTTGTATCGGTCCCTTGCTTCACATTCTCTTTCGTCATGAACTGGTCAGAATCTTCTTGCATGGCTTCAGGAGCACAATTCTCAGTGATATTCTGATTTGTGGAAATTATGACATTACCTTCACGATTTCCATTTTCTTTCCCGCTGTTTTCAGCTGCACCAGCGGTCATGTTGGAAGCACGACCTTTGTCCTTTCCACTCCGTTTTGGTCCTCTTCTGATATGACCTTCCCCTTTGCTGATACCACCGGTGGTAAGCTTGTTAAGTGTGCCCCGTGGAACTGAAGATGGCTGTGCTTTACCTGAATCTTTATAGCGAGCTTGAAGCAACCGTTTTAAAACCAGCAGTTCACAAACTGTGAAATAACCACGAAGCTTTGCACTTTCCGGAATGTCCTGAGGGTGTAATAGCTTCTGATACTCTGAAGGTAGCTCCCTCCAGAGAACCTCCAATCCTCCTGGTAAAGATGACGGATCTGATAACGTGGCTGTCTGAACTTTCGGAGTTGACGTTGAGGAGGTGGAAACTTTCTTTCCTCCACTCTGCGTAGTTGTAACGGACACTGGAGGAGCCGCATTATGATTAGTAGTTGAGATAACATTTTGATTAGTTATCGCCCCGGATGGTCCGTTCATCCAGCCAATTGGATTGTTCATCCGTTGTGTGTTCGGTGCTGTGGCTAATGATGACGGTTGAGAATTATGTTGATAGTGCATGTATGCGTGTTGCATGAAGCATGCTTGCTGAGAAGGCATCATGTTCATTGCGTGGGCGGGCTGTTGATTAGGGATTTGGTGGTGGTGACCAATTCCTGGATGATGATGATGATGGAAGGGATGCATTTGATGGTTGGGGCATGCACTTCCGTTTCCAACGTTGTTTCCACTCAACTGCATCCCGAATGGAACGTACTGTTGTTGGTTGTGGGCATGTGGAAGTGGCTGATGCACTGACTGGTATGGTGGGCCATGCTGCAACTGATGAGCTCCGTGCTGGTGATGAGGTAGATTCATTTGTGAGTGCATTGGATGATGGTAATTGTGAGTTTCCATTGAAAGTTGATGTTGCATTCCTGGATATCCGTTTCCCTGCATGGAATGCATCTGATGATGAGGGGGTTGCTGTTGATGGTGCTGAGGACTAATTCCAACATTCCCTAAGGTGCTTGAGTGATCTGGAACTGGTGGCATGTTTTGATTTTGTTGGTTCTGCGGCGTCTGTTGAAGCATTGTATTTGGTAGAATTCCAGGCATGAATGGCTGGCCATTTCCGAGGTTGGTGTGCACGGGACTAGGTTCCACTGACATAATTTGCTTCCCTCCGGAAACTGGAGTTACTGACGCATTCCCTGCTGAGGAAGCGGCAATGTTAGGTGATGTCACTTGGTTGCTGTCACACATTATATCTGGTAGGATGTATTCTTCGCTGGATGTAGAAGAAGTCTGAGAATGTTTCGAAAACTTGAATGAGGAAGCACTTTGTTGAGAACTGGGGGGAGGAGCTCTATTAATTATAGGCGATGGAGGTGTCAGCACCTTCAGAGGTGATCTATCTAATGACTCATTTATCTCATAAGTGACTCTGCTATATTCAACTTCTAAGTACGCTTGCGTGGTGGTGGGGGATACTGATGTCACTCTTGGATCCGATCTCGGAGAGGATGTCAGACGGACAAACTCCTCATACAAATCGTCGTAGTTGACTGATGAAGACATCAGGAGGACGACTGCGGCCACCAAAGGCCTGCATGAACTAAGAGCAGCTACGCGTTCAATCGAGAAGTCTTGGTTGGATTTAAGGAGCTGATTTTTTCCTTATCAGATTTATCAAAATTTTCATTTCTCATTCTTCATCAGCATTTTGTAGATAAAAAAAGCAGGGAGAAGAAAAATGTGGCTATTTTATACGAAACCAAAAAATATTGAAGCTTACACGAAGCAAATGTTAGTAGAAATGAAGAATGCGATAAAAGTTGAAGCACAAAACGATGTGGAGGCTTCAATTGCTTGAGAGGTTATTTGCATGAAATCTGGATAGAAGTTATGAAAAGAAGGTAGCTTCACTTTCCACTTCACTTACTACTTGTACCTTTTTTGTGTGCGTTGAATTGAGAAATATTTTGCTCTAATCTATTTTGAGACCGAGATGTCATTTTTGAATAATTACGACAAAATTCTAATTTTTTCGTCGACGAATTGCCACTCTTTGTGAAAATGTGTGAATGTCTAAAAATCTCGGATGAGTTAATTAATTTGACTAACTGCTATTTCATTTTGCATTAGTTCAGTTTGAGCTTTACATGCAGACATTCCTGTAACTCTGCTTAATTTCACTTTAGAAGCGCAATCGAATTGGAAGTTGCAAATAAAGCGGTACAAACAAACATTCAAGGTATCTGAACACAGTTTGAGTTGTTTGTTCGAAGAATATTTCATTTTACTGATGCTTAAAATTAACAGCAGACTCGTGTGATTGAAATTCAAAATTTTGAAATGGAATATGAAGGTGACTTTAATTTTTGACTTCAGTAAAAATTTACATACCACCAACATTCCTAGAATTTCATGCATAATTGATTGACAGTGCTTATCGTAAGCATTGAACATTAAAATTACAATATTTACCAAAGATAAGTTCAATTGAACAAAGTTTCAGTGTGCTAGCGAAAATTTAAAACATACACATACAGAAGAAAATGGCGTTTGATTTTTATGGTACAAGCATTTCTACTACATGACAGCAGTTATTCACCACCGCCTAATAAGCACACTTTATTAGGGAATCAGGTTTCAGATAACATCACATTTAATTTCGATATTGTTATTATTTAACAGTTTTAGTCGTAAATATTTCAATCCAGTAACCGTCCGGGTCCTTGATAAACGCCAATCCCTTCATTCTTCCATCGTCCGGTTTCTTCACGAATTGAACTCCAAGCTCTTCAAATCTTTTACAGGCTTCATAAACGTCAGGAACCAAAATCCCTAAAAAATAAGAGATTAAGAATTTAGAAATCAGTTTTCATTCATAGAGATAACGTATGATATGGGCTCCAATGCAATGGCTTCACTTCCTTATCATCATCTAGTTCATCTTTACCTATATGTCCATAGCCAATTCCATCCGCATTTCCAATTTTATAGGATTGCTCAGGGTCATTTTCAGTTCCCCAGTTACTTGAAATGTTCAAAGTATTCATGTTACAGAAGATGGATCAAAAATTTGGAATTTGATTCATTCAATTCAACTTGCATTGATCATGCAACTAACTGAGTAAGTTCCAAAGTAGCCTTTCTTGTCATCGCCCAAACTGTTCTCTCAGACGAGTCCTTTGGAACCTCCCCCGTAGGTTCGTAGCCCATGAAATACAATGAGAATTTGGCAGCTGGGAAGTCTTTCTTGACCAACAGTGTCATCCCAAGAACCTTTGTGTAAAATTCCAAAGATTTCCGGGGATCCTTAATCCGGTACATGGTTTGTTGGAACATGAAATCCTTAAACAAAGCAAAATTAATCATAAATGTCAATAGAACTCTAGGAACAACTCGTAAACGAGGGTAAACGTTACACATGTATAATCTTTTAGTTTAGTAAAGTTGCCTACATTTGTGGAAGGGTCTTTCTTGGCACAGATAGCCTCAGCCTCCTCATCAGTGAGAGGTAGTTTAGCTTCCTCCGCCATAATGCAACAGTTTATCGGCTTGCTGAACTTGGTGTTCTTTCTTAGCTAATGGTACTTAATTTTACCTGGATAAAAATGTGTATAAACAGAATTGAATTATGTTTGAGAGTCAAATATCAAATAAATATGAGCAAGCGTGGATGCGTAAAGTTCAAAAACCACTAAAATCACATCGCTGTGAAACAAATTACCTGAGTCTTCTAGCGTTTAATTCAGTTTTAAGAAAACGGGCATGTAATTTAAGGCGAAAAATTAGAAGTGTATGGAAATTGGAACTGTGTGTAGATGTGAGAGCTCTCACGTTTCACAACATATCACATGTGTCCAGAAGAGAGTCTCCTCAACTCATGCAGATATGCACATTGTATTGTAATGTAAGTAATTTCGTACATACTAGCTGAATGTACATACAGCAAGATCAAGGTCGCTTATGATTTCACTGAAATGGTGATATGATATGGCGCAATGATTAGTGATTGATAACGATATTTTATCGATTTGCAACAGTAAAAGTTCCAAAGGTAAAATATGAATTCGAAGCATTCATTGTTTTTGTTTTTAGTATTGTTGGCCAGCAGCAGCAGCACACAATTCATATTCGTGTGATAGATAATGCGTATTATTTTTTAAAGAATTAAAGGTTTACTCGTTTCCAATTCGAGTTATTCATCTAATTAGACAAAAAATAATATAGATTGACAGTATGGAACTATGTACTGACAGAGGCAATGGCAGACACTTCAAAAACATAAGATGATACAAAAATGCTGGCAATCTTTTTTCATGGTTGCCTTCAAGTCAAGTTTTGATGAAAAGTAAAATTATTTGGGCTGTTCTTTAGTACCGCGCAATCGGTACCGCGCAATCGGTACCGCCCCGTATACTAAAGAATTTCCATTATTTGTTCATTTAAAAGAATTATGATATCACGATGACTGATAACCACTGTCCGGATGTATTCAACGTAGACGGTGCATAAACGAGAAAGGTCAATCAGAGGTATTTAGGAGACATCATTCAAGAAAGCATTCATCCTAACCCTAACAAAGCGAAGCACCCTAAATCAAACCCATCGTCATCGCTCTCTCGTACTCGTGTTATACCTTTCCATCCAAATAGACTGGAGAAGCTGGAGAAAAGCGTATGCACACCATTTTCTCAACAGACCCCGATATCTCCAGCAAACAAGAGGGAACGAAGTTCTTCTCTTTACATAGAGTCCGTTTTTTTAGAATATTCACATCACCAATAATCGGTTTCATAGTCTGTCCATGTTAATGTTAACATAGG
>JAQIXX010003780.1:0-18358 GCA_034700605.1 Willowsia nigromaculata | reverse complement strand
GGCAAAAAATCCCGGAATTTTTCGGGGGTCTTTCCCGGAAACGGCGTTTGCGCGTTTGCGAACTTTTTGGATGCCTGTTCACTTACGTAATGAATGTAAAGCGATTTTTAAATAATTAGTGTACCTAAATCAATGTCAGATTCTTCAATTACAGAGTCCCCATTCGCACTCTGGGAAGCTGTAATCCGTTTCATTACCAGTCTATTCCCAGGTCTCTTTGGTGCAGCACTTCCAGCCGATGTATTCTTAGCGGACTGGTCGCGGCGACCTGATCTGGGCGAACGCTGAGGCTTGTCTGGGGTTCCCCCAAAAAATATTTAATACATAAACTTCAGAAGTGCATTGCTTTTATGAAAGGTTAAACTTTGTAATTACCATCATAAGTTGGTGGTACACGATCACGATGATTGTTGGGTTGATAAGAATTTTCAAACGACGAAGTTCCATCCGTTACATAAGATTGCGTTTCCCCTGACCCGTCCTGTCTCCCTTTCTGTGGTTGATTTGGAGGATATTTCTTCGCAGGTGTAACTGGCCGACGAGGAGATCCTTTGGAAGAAGATGGAGGTGGTACCCGACGAGGGGACCGTTCATCACCTCGTCGATTGTCCCTCCTGTCAACAACATCATTATTTCGATTGCGAAGGTCATCATCCTCAAAACTGGTAGTACCTTGAGTAGAGGTAGTTGTTGTGTTCGCATATCTACCATCTGTGGAATCCAGGACCGTTTCTTCAGGCAAATGTCCCAGCCTGCGACGCCGCCTCTTCATCTCCTCAAACTTGATCAGCTTTTTGAAATCTGCAGAAGAATAAACAATGAGAGCGCTTAATCAATATTACCACTAATTACCAATTAGAAGGGATCATTGGTCCATACCATGGATGAATTTCTTGAGCGTCCTTTCTTCGGAGACGTCATATCCCTGCTCCTTGAGAAACTGTCGAATTTCCTCCTTCGTAAATGTTATCGGCATTTTTTGAGACTTTTCTTATAATCTGTTACACACTTGACAGATAACACAACTGAAATTTTGACGCCTAATATCCCAGCGTTAACTACCACTACAATCAATCATCAATCAACTAATCATGATTGATGATTGGCTGCACACACAAGACGCTTCACTTCCGCATTATAGTGCATTCATAATCAGCAGCTTACCACCTGGATAATGTTTACAAACACTTGGTTGTCCATAGTTCACCAACGACTCTCTGTATGTGGGCACATATTCGCGCTCAATTTTGGGGCACGTTGAGATAAAAGTTTTCATGCATTTTGTCCAGTGAGTAGACTCAAAAGCACACTATCAGTTTGCACGTGATGAAATGAATGAAGAAATTCATTGAACTCTCTGCTGTTTTGTCTACTCAGAGATGCATAAGCACACCTCCACCACCATTATCCCCGGCATCACAAACAAATCAATTAACTATTCATGATTGGTTTTGAAACTGTAATTGAGATTTGTTGTAATTTCTTCTGAGAGGTGGAACTTCTGCTGTTGTACTGGACGAAGGGAAAAGAGAATTTTAGTCAAGTTGACACTCTAAAAAACGGTCAGACAAGAGAGGTTGTTCCAAGCAAGAGTTCCAGTTCCAAGAAAGGCACTTTTCATAGTTTTGCTGTGTTTTGTTGGCGTTTTATTTGGAACCTTTGTTATTAGAAAGGGTACAATTTCTGAGTTTGGAACCGCCATCACAATGGGTTCGTTACGAGTGGTGTTGGGGTCCAAATTGACGCCAGCGGTGAGGACGTGCAATGGATTAGGACTGAGAAGTGTGAATGTGAACGCACAAAAATGCTGGCTGTCATCGTACTCGCTTTCAAGACATTTCCACAGTTTTCATCACCGCCTATCCGGTTTATCAGGGTCTTTGTCATCTGGCAGAAGAGGAAACTTGAAGGTTCTGGCCAACATTCCTGAGAGGGTAGCCTTACTGCAGCCTTCTACCAGTGCTGGATTTCATTCCAGTACTCCAAAGTAGGATGTTATAGAATGTTTTATGAATTATGAACTTTATCGTCAAGTAAAACATATAATGCGAATGTGAAATCTAATTTTTCTTTTTTGATTCGTTTCAGGAGCAGGAGTGAGACAAGAATTGATGAGAGCCTGAATCGACTTGACATTGAGATAAGGAAAGTGGGACGAATTAGAAGACAGGAAGTTGATGATATCTTGGAAGACATTAAAGAAATGAGTACGTGCAATCTACCCATTTTGAATGACCCGTGTATTTACTTGGAGTAGTCGTGATCTAAAAGTTGTACGTTGTACGCTTGCACAAATAATGTTCATTTTGTGTTACATTTTCAGAAAAAGCCACCAGCAGTCAAAGTCTGATGCTCCTGCGAACCTGTGGAGAACTCATGAGTGAAGCTCCACCAAACTCTCGAACAGAACTTGTTCAGCAAATATGGAAAACTTTAGAAAATTTGAGTAAGTGGACTATTCTCTGCCCTTCTTCCGTTCATAATTTCTGTATTTGGATTTGATCTAACAAGTTTTCTCACAATAATTGTTTTCACAGAAGTTCCAATGGATGTATCTCATTACAACGCGCTTTTGCGTGTTTACCTGGAAAATGAGCACAAATTCAACCCCACGGAATTTCTACAAGATCTCACAAACAAGGGCATTGAACCGAATCGTGTGACCTACCAAAGACTGATTGCAAGATACTGTCAGGATGGAGACATTGACGGAGCCTCAACAATTTTAGAGCATATGAAGGAAAAGCAGTTGCCCATCAACGAATATGTATTCAACGCTTTGATTTTAGGACATGGTCAAGCAAAGTAAGATGTTTCTGTGCATATAACTAAACATAAAAGTTTTGAAAGATTTTAACTGAGTTTTGAATGACAATAATTTTTAGTGACATGGAAAGTGCGGAAGGAATTATTGGTGTAATGAAGCAAGCCGGACTGGAACCCAATGACGACACATACGTGACTTTAATGACTGCTTATGCAAAGAATGGTGACATCAGCCACGTACACAGAATCGCTAAAGAGTGCGAAGAAAATGAAATTTTTCTGATCGATCGCGACTTTCTAAGTGTGATATTTGCTCTGGCGTCCAACAATCATCATCAGCTAATTGATGAGGTTCTCCCTTACCTCAAGCGGCATTCCGGCTTCAACCAGGAAGCTACCACTTTAATATTCAAGCTACTGAATATCGGCCAAGAAGAGACAGCCTTCAAAATTCTTAAGCAAATGTCACCAATTGTGCGACAAGACGGTCCTATGCCATCCGGGAATTTCTTTATCAAGCATCTTGTCCAAATGTCTAGGCCATCTGAAATCATCATAAAATACAGTATGAAGATGCAAGAGGAAGGGCTCAACCAGTTTGCTATGAGCAGAGCGTGCGAGTGTGCGTTGATTGAAAAAAAGTTTGACTTGGCTATGGAACTGTTTGAAGCTGCCAAAAAGAGTGGTCTTCCCATAAGGCAGCATTATTTCTGGCCATTATTTGCTTCCGCAACATCCGACAAAGGTACACAAATCTTGGTATGAATATTTTTCACAGTGTGTTCAAGTACTACCGCTTTAATTTACTTGAAAAATATTCACGATTTTGTAGAAATTCTTTTCGGGTTGAGATACATGAAGGAATTTGGGATCTCCCCCAGTACTGAGACCCTCAGGGATTATATTATTCCAAATGCGCTGGGAAGAAAGAAAGACTCCATTGAGGTGACCCTCCAAAAACTCAGTAGTGCTACTGGCATCCCATTAGGCAGCGTTGTTTCAGCTGCTATGCTGAATCTACTGGCTCAGAATGAAGTGGAAGTGGCTGCTAATTTCTGTATGTTACATTTTAACAACTAACAAACATTTAAAAGGCATAATGAAAGTGCTTATAAGAATATAAGAATGACCAATTAATCATTATCTATCTGTTGTTTCGAAACACTTTACAGCGACACAATTTAGACTTCGGTTAGCTGCAAATCCTTTAATGCGTCGTGCCACTGTGGACGCATATCTTCGGACGAGAGATGCAAGTGCCTTTGCGAAAATAATTGGCAGTTCCTGTCTTGATGGGGATGACGCTGCGCGAGAGGAAGTCGGCATGATGCTCATGGAACTTGTAGACACTGTTCGAGGCTCAGAAAGAAAAGCTGAAGCTCTGGAACCAGTATTGAAGCAGCTATTAGCAAATGGATTGGGCATTTCGAATAGTGGATCAGAACTGCTTCAAAATCATCTTGGAGAGGCACTCACACCTGAGTTAGCAAACGCTATTAGCCAACTTACATCTTCTGAACTCACTCCGAAGATAAGCCTGCATCAGGACGCCTCAAGAAGAGGTGGCAGTGGTGGCACTGGCTTTGCCATGGAGGATAAATCATCTGAGGAGCTTGAAGAAATGCTAGCAGAAGCTACAAGGAAAAACAGCCCGATAAAAGGAATTAAAAAGGCATTGTTGTACAGCTATTGTCGGGACAGAAACGTTGAAAAACTTGATAAACTGAAGCAGGAGCTGCAACAGGATGAGTTTGTCTTCACCTCCGGTCTTCATGCAATGTTCCTAGAACTATACTCCAGCGTCGGAAGACTGGAAGAGGCCAAGCAGTCATATGAGGAAATATTAAAGAGCTTGGATATGAAAATGGACGATCTGAAGATTCTTCGCTATGCTGCTGCATTGCAAAGTAGTGGAGATTTGGAGCGATGTGTTGAAGTTATCAAGAATTCTCCTAGAGATGAATCGAGAAAACCAACTGGAGGTGCGCAGCAAGTTACTGTGTGGAAATTACTCAACTCTCTTGCAGAATCGAGTCCTGACAAGGTCAAGGAAGTGTTTGAACTTCTCAACGAAAGGAAACTGGCCCCTGTGAATAATGTGACGCTTGGACCTTTAGTCAAGGCATACCTTGTCAAGTAATGGTTTTATGTATAACTCGCAGCTCATTCTTGTTGTTACTGCACACACCCATAATTCTAATCAATATCGATTTTAATTTTTCCTGACAATTAGGGACGATTTGGAGGGTGCTCTAAAGGAGTTTGAGCGCTGTGTTCAGGAGTATCGAGTAACTCCTTGGAAGCAGGAACTGTTCTGTAGATTTATCAAGCTGGAAGATGCAGACCGACTCCAGAAAGTCATGGATTTAAGCACTAGCATACACGGGGAAGTGAATAGCATGTATGACTTGGTTTTCGCGTTTATTGACTGCGGAAAACTTCGACAAGCCAGAAAAATCTTAGAGGTTTGTGACATGTCATTCTCATGATAAGATGTTACCTATGTATGATACTGCAGTCAATATTTTCAGTTTTGTATCTTTTCTGCCTATAGACACCAGGACTGCGAGCAAGAAATGACAAGATAGAAATGTTCTGCCAACGCTACTGTCAAGAGAATCGAGTAGCAGAGCTGGAAAATCTAATTGAAGTAACGAAGGATCTCATGGATGTAGATAGGAACTCTATGTACTTCTATCTACTGCAAGCTTACTGCAAATCTGGTGACACTGACAAAGCCCTCAGCGTCTGGACGTCTATGCAAGAGGAAAATGTGCAACCTTCCGTAGAACTGCTTATTTATTTGGCTGATTTTTTACAGAAGAATAACTGCTCAGTTCCATTTGTAATACCGGATCGGTCAGAAATGATTTCATCTTCCGACGACACCCAACCGTCTTCTTCGTCTAAACCCACATCATCATCTACGGAAGCCCCTATGAAAGTTGGGTTGCCCAAGTCTCTCACCGAGTTTAGGAGATGCATTGACATGAACGATATTGACAGGGCTCTTCAAATCAAGCAGAGGTTGGAGGCAGAAGGCACCAAGTTGAATGTCACTGATACAACCAACTTGATTCTAAACCTTGCTCGAGCCGAAAGGTTGAATGAAGCGACACGTTTGACCGAGCAATTGTTGGAACAGGGGGTTCACCCGTTCCCCAGAACACTTCGATTTCTTTTCGCCCGCTTGGCAAATGCTGGAGATGTAAATGCTCTGGAAAGAATAGGAACAAAGTTAAATCATGAATTGAAAAGATTCTCCATGTTTAACAGTCGCCTCTGCCTTGCGTATGCAAATGCCGATAGGGGAGCAGAATATTTCGATAATTACATCCGTAGAACTGTAGAAAATTCTTCTGGCGCTACTGAGACAAGGGATGATGGAAAGGCCACTGAATCTAATGAGGACCAGGAAGAAATTGGAAATGTTCCCGTCTTTGGAACGAGTACTTTGCTGAGACGAAATGAAAATTTGCTTCCCGATTGTAATGGAAATCATACTTTTAAAGTATAGTTAATTATGTTTATGAAATATTATTTACATTTTTGTGTATTTGGATTTTACAGTTGAAAACTTGGCCTCCCAAGCTCAAGGATTACACCGAAGAGCACTAAATAATGCACTATACATCTATTTTATGTCAAAGAAGGAGTTCCAGAGAGCTCAAGAATTATGGGATGGTTCGGTAAGCTTTGTTTTGCACCATTTAACATGACTCGGCATAATATGCTTTTTGCAATATTGTCCAACAAATTAAATGCTTCAACTTTCGTAACTTTCCAGTTAAAGTCCGAGTCTCGAGTGCTCTTCCGAGTTCTTGCAATGGAGGCAAGGAAAAACAATGACCTGGAACTGGCAACAACCGTAAATTCGCACGTATTGTCATCAGAAGGCTTAGCAAATACAGCGAAAGCAGTGGCATGCAGTTGTCTTGTTGATGTCTTAGGTATAATAGTTTTACTTTTAACTACTAATTAATACTTATGTTTTAGTGAGGTGGGCGAGAATATAATTTTGGTTATTTATTAATATTACTTTTTATGTGAAACATATAGTCAATACCGGGAAAATAGACGAAGCCCTGGACAAGTTGGACGAGACGTTAAAAACAATTAAATTGGAAGATTATCCAGTTGCTGTATTATCAAACTTGAGGGATCAGGCGTTAGCAGCTAACAAGAAGTTCCCCTACCAAATTCCGGAAGCACGCCATCGTGAGCGGAGAAACAGAAGAAAATTGCAGCCTGATTCAAGTGATAGCGATTAGTTTTTGATTCTAGTGAAGAATGTTGATCAGAATCATAGTAAATAACTTTAGTAGATGTAGTAACATTACATAATGCTAGTCTATTTCTTTTAATGATTGGAGTATACCAATAATGTAAGGGTATTGCTTGTGAACCTAATAATTAAGATTTTGTACTGATTCATACATGAGTAGGGTTCCACTCTGCTCAAAGTTTTCATCGACAAGAAGGCTTTGTGAGAATTACGTCTGTCTGTAGTTCAAAATGATATGTTCATTAAGCAAATGTTGCTGTTAATTGCTCTAAATAAATCGTAAAACCTAGTCCATCTACGTTTTTTATCATTGTAGGCCTTTTATTTATTTTTTACATTGTTTTTTGACGAGCCAGTTTCAGCGAAGTAGCGTTGTTTCATATCATTAAACTTAACAGTATTATATACTACATTTCTGACTTATTTACTTCGACTTTAAAATACATGTGATTTCAGAGTCTGTAGACTGAGGGTAAAAACATGAGCAGGGTCACGGGACAGGAAAAGTACTTTAATTACTCTCTCGTTCGTTCGTTGTGCAATAGACTTCATACTTCATTCTATTATCCATCCATAATAAAATATTATTTTACAAGAACAAAACAACCATAACAAAAGCAAAAACGAAGTTGAAGTTGTAAGTTAGACCCGCGACCTATTGTGGTTGACATTTAAATCTTGTAAAATGTAAAAACGCAGAAGAAATCAGACCGCAGGCAGTGACCCTTGTAAAAAGAGAGCCTTGTAAGTATGTGTAAACATTTAACACTCGCTTTCATCATCATAAATCCGACATATTTATCTAATAAGTTTCTTAATTACTAATAGGCACCAATTATGTCTCCCGTCCCCGTCTCCCATTTCTTCTCCAGGAGATGCTCCGTTTTATGAAAATATATTTACAAAATGTCACTGTACACAATATACTTAAAGTCTACGTATAAATAAATAAATAATGATGGTTGACTGTAAGATCTTAGCCTAGATATATTAATTAAAATTGCAACAAGATATCTTGGAAAACAAAAATGGAAAAGTGAAAGAATTCAGACATCATCTTCCTTTAAACAAAAAGTGCGAATGTATTCGGATGTTAGGGGGTTCTGATTATAAAAATGAAATTAATGTAGCTTAACCGATAATTTTGGACTCTTGCAAGCGATACTAAAATTGTAGAAAAAGTCTTAAATTATGTCCAGGTATGCTAGGATAACAACTTTTATGTGGGTTTACATGAGTAAGGGTCATAGTATATCAAGAACTGAATTGATTTTTCACACGTTGTCCCGTTCTGTGTTTTTGGTTTACTGATTTAGTGATTATTTGTTCTTCGACATTGCTCTCCGGTTGGTAGCTCGACCACAGACTAGACCAAAGATAAATATACATCCTACCACACTCATTGCAACAATTAGAAAATAATTTCTACTTGGTGACTCCTTCACAGAGATGACGATATCCTGAATAGATTCTAGTTTGGCTGGTGACGCTCCAGCCAATCGGAATAATTCTGATCTTTGCGTTAGAAGGTCTCGGCACTTGGGATGGAGTAGTTGTCCTCCTTTCAATGTTGGTTTTTCCTCCTCAAGCTTACTGTACAGACAAGCGACCACTGCGAGAGAAAGGGAAACATCGTGTTGACAAAAACTTGTTGCATTCCTTTTACTAATTAGTTGATACTCTTTTTATTTAAATACTTACGTCGGCCTTCGCCAGGGGGTACATTATCACAGTATCTCAAGAGATCCATTGCACACGCTTGGTTTAGTAGGGGGTCTGTATGAATGTCGACCATGGTTGACTTTATAAGTTGTGCCACCTCAGTCATGCACTTCATGGACGCAATTTTGTTCTCTTTGAAGAGTTGTTTGAGGCACTCTTCTGTTTTTCCCTTGTCCCCTTCGTCGTTGTCAATGCCAGAATCCTTGCACGAATTTTGAATCTAGGATGGACAGAAACATTTAACTTTCACTCAAGATGCACTTTCCATTTCGATGATGATTTGTGTCAAAGTGTCAAACTAACCTCATTTCTACATGCTGCGTATAGGATTCCATCCATGCGTATGTCTACTTGAGCCGCCCCTTCAAGAATTCCCTCAATGTGTTCTTTGCAACTTGTAGTGAGTCGACTCTTGGGGCTCACAAAGACATCTTTCAGACAAGCGATAACTCTACCTTCACCGGGTTGTACGTGCGAACAGAATTTGATGATGTCCATTTTGCAGGATTTGTGAAGTCGGGGACTTAGCCGGGAGTCTGATGTTTGTTCCATGAGCCGTTCTCTCACTACCTTTCCACAACGAGCCATATCGAATCCTTCCTTGTTGAAGTTGATCTTCAAACAAAATACCATATTCTCTACTCGTGGTCCAGAACAAAAGTATTTTATCTCGTTTTCACACTCTCGAGCCAGTGTCATATCCAATTTTGAGTCTAGGTTGACTTCTTGTTGCACGTGGAATAGTTTTTTGTGACAGGCAGAGTCGCGACTTAATTCTTGCTCGTTATTGCGTAAACATTCGAGAATGCGACCACCACCCGGCAACACACTTCCGCATAAACGTCTGATTTGATCTCTGAAAATATCAAAGTATTCATTCAAGTTGCGATTTTCAAAAAGTCTCATATCCACAAAAGACAGTTTATACTCTTATTTTACACACCTACAAACCGAGTAAAGCGAGTTGGGATCTGCTTTGTCAGATTCCAGCTGAATTTTCGATAACACCAGATAGCGCACTTGTTTTCTGCAGCCTTTGTTGATTCTCTGAGTTTTTTCGTTCACAGTATCATCCCGAATAATTTCACTGAGACAGCCAACTAGCTGTTAAAAACCCAAATAAGTTCAAGTTAGCAAAGTTTCATTAAAGTTTTAATTTTAAACATTAAAGATGAGACCGAATTTAATTTATTATTACCATTCCTGCTGTAATCGGTCTCATTTCATTACAAAAGCGTACGACGCTCTCATGGCATTGCGTTTTGAATTTGGGTGAAAAAGTAATGTCTTTCAAGCGGAGTAACTGAAGATGTTCCACACTTGCCCTGCATTTTTTGCTCTTCATGTCGGCCTTTGAGTCGATGAGACAATCTAGCATGTCACTATCATCAGACTTTTCCTCTGAGCATTTGCCCTCGATTACGTCCCTGCAATGCCTCCAAATGAAAGGATCCACCGTTGGATTTCTCATTTCCACCTGTTTAAAAAATAAATAACTATTTAGTTAAAAACTCTTCAGCACTTATCAAAGTGATCTTTGATTGAGTCATAGTACAGTCAACATACCTCCGTGAAATTTGTAACAGCGATCCGACAATCTTTTTCCAAATCCTCCAGATGGTCCTGGAGACAATCGAGCTCCTCTCCAGGTTTCGTTTTATCTGAGCAAAAGTCTGAGAGATCAGTCATGCAACTTGTCTCAATTTCAGGAATAAGTCGAACGCTCAAAGCTCTTTGCCGCATGGTCTGTCTGACTCTATCAGCGCATTGTGCACTAATTTTTAACCCCTTCGCTCCATCAATATTTCTAAACAGACAGGAAAGAATCATAGGTCCTCTTGAAGGGTCCATGTTCTTAGGATCATCAGCCCAGTCCTGCTTCGCACCACACACATCCACTGCATCTTTATGACATGCTTCGTAAAGGACAGAATCAATGGGAAAATCTCTTGCTAAAAAGTACTGGATCTGTAGGAGTGCATTTTCACAGGAAGATGTCATCACACCATCTCCTCCGCTAGAGTCACTGGACGAAAGTAGATTCATGAGACAGTCAAGCACTCGATTTTGAGGAACTCTGTCGCAACTGGATTTTTCAACCACTGGAGCGCACCTTTCCTCAAGGACCGGATCCATTCGCCAGTTGGAAGACACATCAGACATCTTAACAAGCGACTCCAACTCCGCAACACATTGATCGCTTATTCTTTCGTCTAGATTGCGAGCTTGTGCATGCGACATAAGACAATGTATGGTTCGTCCGTTTAGACCTTCTGAAGAGCAGAAGCGCTCCTTATCATCTTTACATGCACTCAGGAGCTCAGGCGTAACTCGATAATCTTCCATCAGTGCACGGCGATGTTCCTTAATTTCTTCCACACAGTCTCCATTCAATTCGTGACCTTTGTGGGCTTCGTTTTCCAGACACAAAAGAATTTGGGATAACCGAATGTTCCTATCACTGCTGCTGGCATCCCGTCGACATTTAAACTTTTTAATTTCATTTTTGCACGTTGACACAATTCCACTAGCTCGGTAATCTTGCCATCCTAGTCGTTGTCTTCGGTACAGCTGCTCGCGGCATTCATTGGTCATTTCCTCGGCCAATTTATGCTTCAACAAGCATTTATACACTCGACCATTTCCAGCCTGAACCCTGGCACAAAACTTTTCCCTGTCATCTCTGCAGGAGAAGTAAAGAGCTCGGTCCAAATGGAAGTCGTCCATCTGCAACTCTGCAATGCGAAGAATCTCAACTGCACAGTCACCGTCGAGCTCCTTGATTTTGTTGGACAGGCATTCGATAGTTTTTCCTTGGGAATGTGGAAGCTGAAAATGAAACAATTCCATTAATTTTTCTTACATCACACACCCACATAATATAAAACGCTTATCAAAGAGTTTCAATCTTACCCGCTCAGCAGTGACAGAAAAATCATTACGGCCACACTGGAAGCGCTGGATATCCCTCTGGCATTTGTCAGCAAATCTCTCGATCAGTTCAAAGTCACCGAATATGACACCTTCTAGTCGCGTGATAAGATTCTGACAACGTAAATCACTGATTTTGTCCTTATTATCGATTATGCAAGTGACCAAGCTCGTTCCTGCCTTTCTAGTGGGTTTGGCACAATCAGGTATCTTGTCCAGTTCATCTCTACACTCTTTGTGTGCTAACAAGAGAAAGCCGGTGTCCTCCGTGATGCTTTTGCGGAAATGCCACAAAACATTATTACACGCCTCGGTTAGCTCATCAACTGCATTTCTCTGCAAAGAAAGATAACCAAAAATTCATTTTAGGGAAACATTCAAACCATAAGCTTATCTAATTTTTTAAAATTTTCATTAGAAAACTTGAAAATACCCTTTTATTCATAATGCATTCTAAAATATCCAGGTCATTTCCACTCGCAACCTTTCCACAGATCTGCGTCACCTCTGACTGACAAGCTGGGTGACTGCTAACATGACTAGTAGACACAGAACCATCATTCAAACTATTTATGTTGTTTTCACCTCCATCCTTTTGAAACGAAGCAGAGGCAGTTGAGATGAGTGCTAATAGAATCCAAACTGTCAACGGTGATAAAAATGGACGTTTCTTTTTAAACACATTATACGGTACTGCACTCGGCAGTCCTACTCTAAAAGGCCTCATTCTCATCATGAATAACTCCACTTCTGGCAACTGTCCACCTTTAAATGTCCTCACAAATGACAGTTGACAGTACAGTCAACACAGTTGTCACCCTTTCTCGTCACAAAAATTGTCGCAGTACAGGAAATAAAAGGTCAGCACAAAACACAGACGAAGTGAATGATTCCAATTCCAATGAAGACTCATTAAAAATTAATGAGCTCATATGATCCCTGGTCTGGAGACAAGAAGAAATCACCGCATCACCTCATGCTTCTTGGAATAATCGGTTAACCCCAGCAACTCTCTCTTTCGCAGCAAAGTCGAAGGTTAAGAATTAATGACAGATGGTGTTAATCACAATTAAAACAAAGAAGTATCCACCCACAACATCTACAATTTACTGCTTGTCGGCAACGTCAACAAATATCGTGTGTTGTGTTTACATTTTGACACGCATTGATGCATTGACTTATGAAGACTTCTCTGGACTCTCTCTGACTGCTGATCTGAGCAGACTTTGACTTCACCGCAATTCTGAAGACAGATTTGGAGTAATGCGATACTCCTTCAATGGACGCCATTCGGCAACGTATGCAATATGATATGATGATAGGTGATGGGGGAAAACGATATGAAAATTAAACTAATTAAGTTGGCATTAAACACACAAGTAATCATTAATTAAATAGAATTTTAATAGTTTTTTTCACACTAAATAAAAACATTAAACCGAGCCGGCACGATCATTTCCGTATCGGCATACAAGACAAAGGCGTTCGCGTGCTTGCCAAATTGTCGAAGAACACCCCGGTCCAATTTGAAGTCTTGTTGAAAGTTGGAGTCACTTGAGGTGGCTGGCCTCTGCTCTAGGTCTATCACATCCACTAGGTCTTCTCCAGTTTTTATGGGCTTCACGTTTGGAGCACATCCTATCGTGATGTGGGCTCTAGACCGTGGAGTGATTGTCGTCGGTTCTTGTTGAAAGTGCTTGAAAATTATACCTTTCTTGTCGTCATCTTCATCGCTAGAAATATTCTTCATTTTCACTTTGCAGTTTGGGTAGGATTTCTTGTGAATTTTGTAGGAATGCTTGTAACCATCAATTTCATCCTGAACTAGCTTTTGGATGTTGCTCACATTTTCTGAGTTTTCAGACTTGTGTACATTGCGGCTCTCATCTTTCTCGTCAAAAATTAACTGTTGAGCAGGTGTCAGTTTGACACGGACGCCTAGTGTGCGTGGAGTGAATACAAGGCCAGTAAGATGGATGTAGAAGCGTTTTCCACGGAAGCGGTCCACGAGGGTCTGATATGGAGGGTCGGGATCACGTCCAAGGAACCTTGCAGTGACATGGTACTCAATGGGGTCAGTCGGTTTCGTTCGTTTGCCTGGTCGCTTGTAATATTCAAATGGATCTATAAGCATTCATTAATTTTTATAATGACATGTCAAACAAATGCATACGGCTAAGGTGTGAAAATTGAGAATATAAACGGTATAGGCACCTCGTATATCAAAATCTTTGCAACAAGTCGTGATAAATCTCTGGAATTGCGGAACTTCCTTGTAACACATACGGAAATAGTGCATGACGACTGTATGAATTACTGAAGATGCGCTTTCTGAAAAGAACCAACCATAGTAGAGGACATTTTTTGGCAAATCCATTTCATCTTCAGCCTTTTTTATGGCAGTGGTGGAAGCATTTTTAAGGAAATGTCTTCGCTGTTTGGTGGTATCCCCGTTGTCATCAATTTTGAAGTTGGTGGAAGTCACCAGTGAAAGTCGCTCAAAAGATTGGAAAAGCTCATTTTCTAACAATCTCGTGGAAGACACCTGTGCGCTTCTCGTATCGCTGGACAAATCTTTCTCTTTGGCTGACCTCAGTTGATATCTTTTATTCCGGAAGGGTTCTGCTTTCACTTGAAACTTACTTTCCATTTCTCCCACACTATGACTTCGAGTACGACCCTGACGAATCCGTTGCTCTACCAAAGTCATTTGCGTTTTTGACAACTTATCCGCTTGTTGTTCGCTAGAGCTTCCAGAACGTGTTCTCTTGGAAGTGCTTCCATGCGTGGCACCACAGTCACAAAACTGGCTTTCTGAGTAAATATTTCCCATGTTAAAATGTAGAAAAAGTCAAATTAATCGTAGAAGTCTCACTTTGCCCCTGTCTACTCAACATTTTTTTCTTTTCCAAACGAATCTCAAAATGCCCCGTGTCAGCCTCACGGTCTCACAATCTCACAAACAATCAATGTGATGGTGACAAAGTGACAATGAAATGACAATTGACATTGACAATGAAAACCCGGTTATGTTACTGCATAAAATTGGAAGGTTAGTCCCAAATCACGAATGTCTGTTCGATCAATGAAAACCTTTTATATTTTGTCTATTCTTTTCCTTCATATTTCAGTCCATTTATATCTATCGTATAATCGTATGAAATGATCTCCATTTCATGATACCAAACCTTGCGTCATGTTGTTTGCTTTGTGAACCCTTTTCCGCTTTATATTTGGTAAGCGTAGTCTGTACTCTGTAGTCACGCTTAGTTCTATCAAGAACGTCGCGTTTTACGTTTCCAAATCCCCAATATCTACTCAAAACGTTTTTTTTTTATAAAGCTTTAAAGCTAACGTTGCATCAGCTTCTGAGCACTGAAGTCTTCACAATAGATTGAATAGACACTTTTTGTACGTGTCGTGTACTTAGATGCACTTCACTCTCACTGGAGAGCATAAAAGGGTTGCAAACAATGATTAGGATGAGTATTTCCGCTTGTTTGGCACTTTTCGTGGGGACAAAATTGGCCAGATAAATGATAAATGTAATTAATAAAAATATAAAGCTAATTCATTCTACACTGGCGTTCTGAAAGTTGTCTTGCGAAGAACATTATGATGGCACTTCCTTCATGTATTAAATGAAGACCACACAGGTGACACACACATGCATCATGCATGGCATGTAATTAACATCAGCTGTAGAGCTGTACTGCTTTCTTCATTTTATGGATACAATGTGGTGTTGCATGCAAGGCACGTTTTAGATGTAAGATAAGCATTTCGTGAGTTCGTTTTACATGTGGATTTAAAGCCATGTATCATCCATTGAAGCTGCATGAATTACCTGAGTAATTTCAGTAATTTGATATTGCAAAAAAGGTGTTACAAGTATTTGTTAAATATAATGGCAAATGTCAATTTATCTGAGTGCACGCCAGTGAAATTTCGCTGCAGTGCTGCTCGTCCAACAGCGTCAGCGTCACAGGTACCAACATCGCTGTGCATTGCTACATTCGATGAGGTCCTCTGGCAGAGAAAAATCTCTGATAAGTCAACGCTTGGAAATAGCATCCCGTATCTTCGACCAGAGGATGTTTCGTATCGACAATTTTTCGATGACTTTCTCCTGAAAAATGTGCCTTGCATGTTTTCCTCAAGCATAACGGAATCATGGCTATCACGTCGATTATGGTGCAATGAAGTTGGCGGAAGTGAAGTTCAAGATCTAAATTATGAATACCTTCTAGGCATTTATGGTAAAGAAAGCAAGAAAGCTATACATTGACATTCGTTTAGACAGGCGACTGATTACAGACAGATCTTAAAAATTTAATGCAGATCTTCTTTTAACTTTCAGGAGACACACAGGTGAATGCAGTGAACTGTAATGATACCGAGTACAGAGAAGGTTACGGATCAAGGGATTGTCGTGAGATGACCTTCAAAGAGTACATTGAGTACCTGGACACTTCCACCGTTCCTGCTGGAGAAAGTTCCTCCTTGTATCTTAAGGACTGGCATATAGTCAGAGCTCACAAGTCCCTGCCGGGCAAAGAGGATTCTCTTCCGTATCAATGTCCAGTTTACTTTCAATCAGATTGGCTGAATGAATTTTGTGAAGATAAGGACTTGAACGACTACAAGTTTTGCTACATGGGACCGAAAGGCACTTTCACTTCTTTTCATGCTGACGTGTACGGGTCATACAGTTGGTCAGCGAATGTGTTGGGTGTGAAGAAATGGTATGTATATCCCCCAGGGAAGGAACTCAGATTTTATAATGAACATCTTAAGAAATTCTGTTTTAACTGGAATGATCCTGGTGTTCTTGGAGAAGATTATTTTGAGGTCATTCAGAAATCTGGAGAATGCATTTTTGTACCTTCCGGATGGCATCACGTTGTTTGGAATGTGGTAAGCTTTGCAATTACATATTGCCCAAGTCAACTTTAATTAGAAAACTAAATTAATGTCACGGAAGTAAATTGATTTGCATTGGTTATTTCTTCAGACGGATGCCGTGTCCATAAACCATAACTGGTTCAACGGCTCCAATATCTGCTACATTTGGAATGTTCTTCAAAATGCACTCAAAGATGTCGAAAAAGAGCTAAATGATCTTTGTGATATTCCTGAATTTCATGACCAGTGTCAGTTGGTCCTAAAGGCTAATCATGGGCTGAACTACGAAGGATTTTTTGAAATCTTGTCTCATGTCAAGGAAAAAAGGTCGAAATATTTGGACAGTGTGGATGAAAAGAAGGATGGCATTTGGCAAGCAAGATTTGACATAGAAGCCATTCTACACGTGATTCGAGATCACTGCATGGAAGACGCAACTGTGCAAAAGCATTTCTCAGAATGCGCCCAAGCCATTGTACAAAATCAGTGAAAGTGCATTTACACATTGCGCGTCAAATCATTATTCTACTACCTGATTAACCCGGCCAATCTGAGGATGGTTGAATTGAGATTGAATGGTTGTCATGGTAATTTTTGCACAATTTACAATGAATTATGTAACAAAAGTAAATGCGTTTTTGTTTTCATGAGAACAATGCAATTTAACTTTTTCTTGTCCTTTGTTCCTTTTCATTCAGTGGCACACGCAACCCATTTGGCCGTCGTTCCGGGCGCAGAGCAGTTAGTTTTACAAATTACAGCTCTCACTATTCTGTTAAATTCTTTTGTCTTGAGAAATCAATTAGTTAATCGAGTATTCTGAACAAAATTGACTGAGTTAATTACTAGTGTCCCTTGTCGTTAAAGAAGTCGTCATCATGTCTTGTTGCGGTGGTGGTGGTGGATCATCTGGTGGGGTAAGTTAATGTCAGATTAATTAGTTGTTTAAAGGGTCCTAGTGGGCATAGGCTATTGTATGGTGGCACATGAGTATGCTTAAATTCCTCAATTTAATGTCTTCAAGAGGATATATTTCCTTTAAATTCTTTTTGTATTATCTTTCAATGAGCAGAACATGAACATGAGCATGAGTGCTAACTGTCCTTCGAATGACATGTGTTGCAATCTTTTTAAAGTGATGATGGACCCTTGCTCGAAGATGTTAGACCGTAATGTTCGACGCAATGTACGTACGCACTTTGCTTACAATTCATCACTTTTTCCAATACTTTTTATTTTCGCGTAATTATGCTCATGTTCATTACATACCTCATATAATGCATGCATTCGTAGCTTTTAAACCTAACATTAGTTTTCCAGTATGTATGTAATGTATGTAATGGTTGTAAGGATAGAAATTGTTGATAAGCAAATATTTTGTATTGGCCATACAGATTTATGGACAAACGAATTCCTGCTGTCCCCCAGCATGTCCTCCTCCAAGACCTGCGTGCTGTGGCAGTCCTTGCTCTGTGTCACCTTGTTGTCCGGCGCCACGACTTACCTTGTGTCAACCGGACCCATGCAATCCATGCTGTCAGCCAATGAAGCCTTGTCCTCCAAGATGCCCGACTATGCCTTGCTTTCCAAAAGTGTGCTGTCCACCGCCCTGTTGGTGAGTGCACCATGAGTTGAGAAACTGTTGATACTGCATGTTGGAATTCTAAATACTGATGTGTGCTTTTTATTAACAGCCCTGATCCATGCATCCGACCAAGTAGAAAGTGCTTCATTCCTCCACCATGCTGT